>CATIWR010117146.1:0-12847 GCA_949677035.1 Omphalea diandra | reverse complement strand
TTTACATTTGTTAGGTGTGAGCATTAAACACCAGATTGTAAGGTTTTGTGTTAGCCTACAAAAACACTCTAAGAAAGGTTTTAGTGTAAGCCTGCTAAAACACTTGAGTGAGGTTTTGTGTTAGCCTAGAAAACACATTGTTTTAAGGTTGTGTGTTAGTCATTAAAACACAAGTTGTAGTAAGTTGGGTGTGAGGTTGAAAACACCATTGACTTAGTAAAATATCCAATTGAGTGATTGGGGAGTGGACGTAGGGATTGTTTTGCCCGGACCACTATAAAATCGTTGTGTCCTTACTATTCTTTCTTCTTCTCTTCATCTTTATTTTAAATTTTTATACACCAATTCAACCCCCCTTTCTTGGTGCCTAGGGACAACAGTTTATAATTATTTAATTAATGCAATTGATTTGTTTAATAGAAGTATGTTATTAATTATAGGATTATTAAAGATTATTGTTGATTAATTGAAAATAAATTAATGTGTTGTTATGGTTATTAATTACCATAATTATTTTTTTTATAAGTATTTATAATTATCGAAAATTATATAAAGGATTACGTTAATAAATTAAGGATTATTAATTATTGGATTATGTGTGTGTCTGGATTAGTATATGAGAAGTTTGGAGACTCAACTCGAGTTGAAAGATATTGATATATATATTATAAAAGTGTTTTTACAGGAAATCGATCCGTTTTACTGGGATTTTGTCCTATATTTTAGGGAAGATGTTGTTGAAATTTCTTAAGGGAAATAATACTATTAGAAGTTAGGCTAAGAATAATATTGCATATTGACTCTAATGAATTATATTTCTTTATTTAGACTTCTGTCACCTAATTTGCACCATCGAAACTATAGGAGTATTTTACGAACTTCAAACTTCTATGAGTTAATATTATATACTCTTGTATCATACTACCTTGATCTATCTTCTCCAGCAAATGAATATTGTTATTGATGTTGCATTATAAGATTATATGTGTGCATAATAATTTGTGATATCGATGTGCATAATTTATGAAATTGATGTGAATAATTTGTGATATTGATATAAGTAATTGTGATTGAGTAGTGCCCTATTCGAGCATGCTCTCTGAGCTTAGGATATTATAAATATGATAAGATAATTATGCCCTGGTCAAGCTTGTTCTTTGGGCTTAAGATATTAAATATTATGATATGATAGTGCCCTGGTTGAGCTTACTCACTAGGCTTAAGATATTAAAATATTATGATATGATGATATTATAAGCACTCTAGTCCAGCTTGCTCTCTAGATGATGATACATTGGAATAAATGAACTAGTTAGTGACCCTAGTTGAGTTTACTCTCAGGTGCTAATCAATTTAGATCAAGAGAGTCCAATGACTATTAGTATTGGAGTGTAGGATTTTGCTCTTATTCTCCTTCCATATGTTTGACTTTGTTGATGAATTATATATATATATATATATATATATATATATATCATCCAATGCTTGGATATTTGTGATGTATGAATCCTGTTAATGCATAATATGTGTTCACCTAGTATGTTATATAATCATATGATATTATCTTACTCTCAAAACTGACAATTTCAATTAATTTTTCAAGTAGTAGCTAATTTGATAGATTATTTTTTACAATCTAGTAGTTCTTCATCCGTATGGGCATATTATGTAATACTCATTTATAATTTATTCAAATCTCAGAATTTGGTAGTTTAGGATAGTAAGATTTTTATATTGATTGATGTGGTGAACTTTATTATATATAATCATAGTGGATGTTATTTATTATTATTGCAAAACATGAATAATTATTAATTAAAGATTAGCTAAGAATAAAATGATATAAGCTTGCTACGGGTTTCATATTAAGTTTATCCATTTTCTAGCACCAATCACAGTCTAAATGGAGTCGTGACATTTAAATTAATATCACAGTGTCATTTACGTTATTACATAATAATGTCATGATTAATAATTCACTATTGAATTAGATAAAAATCGTTATTCACTATTATATTAGATAGAATTTGATATGTTGAATTAGATACAAGTTATTATTCATCATCATATTAGATGACGTTATTTAACAATATTATTAATCTATCACTGTAAAATTCAACCAAGTTATATTCCATAAAACTTGAAGGTTAACTTCTTAACGAACTTGGCCATAGTCAATCCCTTCCACTCGTTGGGTGTTGATCGTACTTATCTAGAACGAGTGGTAGTTGATTTGCGTTGGTGTGTTTACTTATAAAAAATTAAGATTTTTTAAGAAAAATTTTCTAAAATAATTAGAAAACAGAATATTGTGTTCACATATAAAAAAATTTTAAATAAAAAATTGAAACTAGTTTTCTAGTTTTCCAAAATATAATTAATATGTGAAAAACATTTTTAAATTGTTTTATATTATTTTCTTTTGTTTAAGATTGTTTTCAATATAATAACTTAATAGATTAAGTTCAAATCTATATTTATTTTTTATTTTTTATTTTTATTTTTATATTTGGATAGTATTTTTTTTTATTGTTTTATGTTATATATTAAGTCTTCATTATAGTTCTTCTATATAAAAGATACAATGTTTTTAACTTCGTAATATTTTTTTAAAAAAGTACCTCATATTTTCATTTAAAATTTTAATAACATTAATGATAAAAATTTTGAAATATATGGACAAAAATTATTACAAAAAAGTTTATGATTATATATTTTTATTTTTATTTTGAATTTTAATTTTAGAGTACTTTATTTTAGAAAATTATTCCCTTTATTTTAAATTAGATGTTGTTTTAGAGAGAAATTCTAGATATTGTTTTAGAGAGAAATTCTTATTTTACAATATTTGACGTTTTACAATTTTTCATAAACATTAATTTATATTTTCCAACTCTACCTTTTCTCTTTTTCATAATAATTATTTTTTTATAAAGTACACAATAATTTATGAAAATAATTAATTAATGGTAATACAATCTTTTATTCATGTAATAACACCAACAATCTTTAATATATGTATAAAAATCTTAAATGATATCTATTAAGAAATAGAGGAAATATTATTATAGAAAATAATTTTAATTTTATAGTACTTTATTTTATAAAACTATTAATGTAGATAATAATAAAATTAACTAATGAAGAGACAATAAATATATATGTTTCATAATTTTGTAAATAAAAAATGATTGTCTACTTTTGCTAAATAGATGTGTTTTCTAAATGAAAAATTATTTTCTCTAAAATAGAAAATAAAAAATAAAAAGTTATTTTCTATAAGTAAACATCTTTTCTCATGTGTTCCGTAGTACTAATCAGGTGACCCATTGTTTTGCTGAATTTATTTTTATATTGTATTTGAAATAATTAAATTCTATAATTTGAATGGGGTTCATGTATAAATTCATATTTTATGTGTTTTGTATAAATAAAAATTCATTTAAAATTGTATTTCATTAAATATTTTGAAATTGATTATAATTAAACTAAATTTTATACAATTTAATAGACTTTGCAAATAAATTCTAAAATTATAAAGTTTTTTTATTATGATGAAAATACCCTTAGTTAAAATATTTTTCACTTGTCTTTCTTTTTTTATTCTTTCTCTTTTTTTTTCTCTCTCTATTCTATCTCTCTTCATCTTTTTTTTTTTGTATATTTTTATATCTATAAAAATTTTTAAAAATAATATAAAAATATTTTTATAAAGTAAAATATTTTATTGAATTATACACTTAAATCAAACACAAAATTCATTTCATTTGAAATAAATTTTACTTTCATTTTGTAGTATGAAAAATATAAAAATTTATTTCTAAATAAATTTTATAATAAATTCATTTGCAGATAAAATGAATTTTAAGTTAAAATTGAATCAAACACAACATTAGGGTGAATGCACCTTTGACACAATTCCAATAGATATTCTTTCTTGAGCTACTAATGATATATTTGTTCCTATTTCTTAATTGGAAACCTTCTTTTTCTCCTGCAAAAAAAAAAAAAAATCATGCTAATCAACTTGGTCTTTAAGCAGATGACTATTGAATTTTTTTTTTATAATCAAACCAAAATTATTATTATTATTATTATTATTATTATTATTAAAATAAGGAAAACTTAAGGAGACCAACTAATAACACCCAACCTAGACCTCAAAAAGTTAAGTTCAAAATCTCATGACGCGATAAGGCTCTTTAAGAATGGAATGTTTCAATTTTTGGGAATGTTAAACGCGAGCTACTCAAATTGCAACACAGACTAGAAGCTCTTCAAACAACACCTTAGAATAAGGTTTCGAAGGAGGAACAAAAAATCATTCAGAATCAGATATCATGGCTGATATGCAGGGAAAAGATCATGTGGAAGCAAAGATCCCGTATTACATGGTTAAAAGAAGGAGATCACAATTCTTCTTTCTTTCTTAGTAAATGCAACCACAAGAAAAAAAATGAAATACAATTTCAGCGATTATGGTTGAAGTTGGCTCTTGGACATAAGAAATAGGACAGATCACAAATGTCTTCCAACATTATTTTTGTGATATTTTAAGAAGCTCAAATCTGAACATAGAGGATAATATTCTAGAAGATATTTCTACGAAAGTGACCTCTGATATGAACACTTTCTTTCTAGTAGAATCTACTAAAAAAGAAGTTGTGCCTGCCTTGAAGCAAATTCACCATAACAAAGCTCCTAGTCCAGACGGTATGCCCAGTCATTTTTACAAATCTTTTGGTCTACTGTTCAGATTGATGTGCTAACCATTGTTCATAATATTTTGAACAACCAAGTTGATCTTTCCTCTATCAACTCCACTTTTATTTCCCTTGTGCCAAAATTTAAATTCCCTTCCAATCCCAAAGACTATAGACCTATAAGTCTTTTGTAATTTAGTCTTTAAACTTGTCACCAAAACTAAAGCAAACAATATCAAGGTATTCCTCCTTAACATCATACGTGAATGTCAGTCAGCCTTTACCCCAGGTAGAATGAACACTAATAATGCTTTGTTAGATATTGAGATTTTCCATAATATGAAAAATAAAAGGGAGAGGAGAAAGGGTTTATTTGCCCTTAAACTTGACATGAGCAAGACCTATGATAGGGTATAATGGGTCATCTTAGAAAAAGTACTATTGAAATTAGGATTTGCATCTCATTTTGTTTCTCTTATCGTGAGGTGTGTAAGAACCATTTCCTATTCGATTCTTCTTAATGGTCAACCTCAAACCCCTTTCACTGCCCAACGCGGTTTGAGACAAAGTGATCCACTATCGCCCTACTTATTTTTAATTTGCACTGAATTTTTATCATACTCTTTACACAAGGCTAACATTAGAGGCTAAATTTTTGTCATACCCTTTACACTAGGCTAAGATTAGTGGGGAGAATCATGGAGTTAACATTTATAGATTAGCCCCATCGATCTCTCATCTCTTTTTTGCATATGATAATATTTTGTTTAATAGAGCCTTTTTTACTGAAGCGATAAAGATCTCTAAGTTGCTAAATCTCTACAAGTTATACTTAAGCTAAAAGATTAATATGGAGAAATCATAGATTAGCTTCAGTTCAAATGTTCTAGAGTCTCTCAGGAGGGACATTATATCTGCAATTGGAGTGAGGTTGGTGCCTTTTTATTCCCGCTATTTGGGACTACCCACTATCATTGGCAAATCAAGGAGGTTGGTGTTTAGCTTAGTGGAATCAAAGGTGTGTGCTAAGATGAGGAATTGGAAAGTGTTGGACTACTTTAGTCAAGCCCAACTCAAAACTCTCTTTTGATCTTGATAATATAGATTGAAAGATTCTAATATCAATTTTAAATGTGATCTTGCAAATTTTTAGCTAGGATCGCTTCAAAAGTTGAATGAAAACCTTAATCTTAAAGATTAAAATTTGCACTCTAATTCACGATCATGAAGCAGAAGCTTGTGACCGCTGTCCTCCAAAAGAGTTGAATGAATCTTATACAAACGAATTCACGATGAATATCACATCCATAGTCGTGATCGCAACTTTTTCATTCACTTAGATGGAATCAAATCTTCAACTAGGTCATGTCATGTGTCCCAAAGAGCCATTGGAAGATCAAATTTCGCGACAATGAAAGAATTATAGCGATCAAGAATTTGGTGAAGCAACTTCTCCATTCAAGCAGACGATTTCATGGTGAGCATCACATCTAAAAAGGAAAATAGTGACTGTGACTTTCATTATTGTTCAAGAAATGCAGCAGCTATTTTTCTTGAAGAACCAATGGTTAAATGCCACGTAAACTAGTCATTAGATACAAACAGGGTTATGTGAATCTCACGATTGTGAATTTCATCTAATAAGCATTAAATACAAGATTTGTCTAGCATACTTAGGAGGTTTAGGCAAAGTTTTATTTATAATGTCTCTTTTAGGATTGTAGCCTATAAATACATTATCAAATGGACTTAAACGCAAGAAGATAACCATCGATTGTGCCAATTAATTCTAATAACTTTATTTCTTTATATATAGTTTAGTGTGAGCATTAAACACCTTGGGTTTAGGTTTAAGAGTGAGCTTTTGTATGGAAAACTCTTGTTTAGGTTTTAAAGTAAGTCTTAGAAAACTCTTGTAGAGGTTTAAGTGTTAGCCTTAATAAAACACTTATAAGGTTTGAGTGTGAGCCTTGAAAAAACACTTGTAAGGTTTGGTGTGAGCCTAAACACTAAATTGAGTGTGAGCTTATGAAACACTAGTGATTTAGTGAAACATCTAATTGGTGAATTGGAGAATGGATGTAGGGTTGGTTAATGCCCGAACCACTATAAATCTCTCATCTTTATTCTTCTACTATTGTTTCTCTAATCTTTTAATTGTGTGTGTTTCCTTCAAAATTCAAATTTTCTACTAATTCAACCTCCCTTTCTTTGTGCATAAGGGCCAACAATTGGTATCAGAGCCAAGTCTCAATTCAAGTCTTAATTATGTGAGAAAATATTAATGGCACAAGAAGAAATCCACTCTCACCTTAATCTCACTTTGATGGCAATGATTAGCTCTTCGAAAGCATAAATCTATCTTGATAGTGATCTCATCAACTTATGGGATTATGTACTCTAACAAAGATGGTTGAAAGAGTAAAGGTGACAATTGCATGAGAAGAATGGAGTGAAACACTTAGAAAGGTAAATGGGAAGAATAAAAGGGCAATAACTATTCTCCTAAACTCCATGTCAAGAGAAGAAATTGGGAAAGTCCAACATTGTCAAACCACACATGCCATATGGAAAGCACTAGAAAACTATCATAAGGGCATGACTCTTATGAAATCAAGTAGGTTAGAATTATTTCTGATAGAGTGGGAGCTCTTCCTGATGAAACACAATGAAAGCTTTACCAACATTACAAATAGACTCCTTTCTATTGTCATTAACATGAAGAAGTTTGGAAAAATTCTTATGAACTATGAGGTAAATACAAAAATCCTTAAATCTCTTATATTAGATAAATTTATTACAAAAATATGCAACATTTAAGAGTCCAATCCAAAGATTGGGAAGGTGTCAACCGATGCTCTCATTGGTGAGCTTCTCACTTATGAGATGGTTCTCAAAAAGGATAAAGAGATGAAAAAGCTAAGAGGACAAAAAGACAAATAGGAGAAAAAAGCTCTTGCCTTCAAAGCTTAAGAAAATGAGTCAAACTTAAGTGACTCAAATGAAAGTGACAAAGAAGAAAAGGATCTTGCTAAAATATCAAGAAGGACTAAGGAGACGATTTAAAAGGAGAAGAGAAAAAAGAATCTAAAGAAAGTCATTTTCCTATTACCATAAGAAAAAGAATAAGAGCTTCAAGGCTACTCAAGATAATGATTTAAGTGATGAAAAAGAAGATGATGAAGTTGCAAACTTTTGCTTCATGGCTTAAGATGACTCCTTCAATGAGGTAAGTACTTCTCTACACTCTTGTGATGAGTATGATGCATTTGATGATGTGGGTGATGAGCTTGTTGAAGCTTTAACTTTAAAATATGAGAAATATAAATAAAAATGAAAGTTTGTAAGAAAAAATGTTCAAAACTTGAGGATGAATTTAAATGCTTAAATGATCTTGTAAGTGACTTTAGGACTTCTAATAAATAACTTAAAAAATCCTTATAAAATCTTTCTAAATCTTCATCATCTCTTAATTCTTTGAGAAAATAAAATGATTCTTTAAAAGATGGAGTCATTAAACTTAGAAATTCCATCTTTAAATTTCATAAAGGAAAAGAGGCTTTGGATAAAATTATTGTATCCCAAAGAGCTCCCTTAGTGAGACATGGTTTAGGCTTCAATGAAGTCTCTTTATATACATCCTCTCTTACTATATTCATTAAAGCATCTACACCTCAAACTTCTAGTATTGAGGTCATTGGGAAGAAAAGTGCTCCTAGCAGTAAGCCACCTATGCCTAAGGGCAAAGGAAAGGCTCCCTAAGGTTCAAGAGCTAAGCTTAAAAGAGCCAACCATGCATACATGTACACAAAGAGGCATGCTCAAACATATACACACTAAAATCTCTCCTCCACTCATCACTCATGCACTTACATACATTCACAAAACCAAAGTGTGAGAAGAACTTCTACTCACAACAAGGTTGCTCATAGGAGAAAGACTTATAAGTCCAAACTCCAAAACCATTATTGCATGAGATATGGGCACATCAATGTCTTTTGTCATATTAGAAAGACACACTTCAAATTAGAGAACCATTCTAAGACTAACCCACAAGGACCCAAGTATGCTTAAGTACCAAAGTAAAGTGTTTGATATTATAGGATGGGGACTCCTTCATTAAATTCTTATCATGGAAAGTATAAAGGTGAATGAAGATTGCTAATGAAAAAGGGATAAAGTTTTAAATGGTTATTTGTTATCACGCAATTGATACTAAACTTGTAATGTATCTCTTACCTCCTATGTTTATATATATATATATATGTATTGACATGTTTGATTTGATTTGATTGATTGTGTGATGAGTTGAATCAATTCATTTTGCATTTGAGGTTTTTTATATTTCAAATGTATAAAGCAATCATCAAAATATCATATACTCTATATTAGGGCCATATATGAAAATTCTTAAATTCGTAGCCTTAGTTTGTGTGATTAAACATCTTTAAATATTTGAATTATTTTGCATTCATGTTTTTTTATGAAATTTCAATGCAGTTTATGTTTCATTTATTTATCTTCTTATGTGACAAATTGTGATTAATTATGTAAAGTGCTTGTGTTTACTATTATTATTTAAGTTTGTGCAATTGATAAATATGTCGACATTCCCTCTCATACACCCCATTCTCTATTTTATTTCGTCATATTTTCTCTCTTTTTGATCTTGATAAAGGGGGAGAAGTAATTGACTAAATATACAAAGGGGGAACATATAAAAAGGGGAGAGAAAATCGAACTATATTTGTAATAAGCTAAGACAATGATCTTATTAGAATAACTAAGGGGGAACACGGATTAAGGGGGAGCAATTTCACACTTATGATTTGAATCACTCTACAATAATTCACTTTGGAGCATGCATAATTAATAATTTTTCCTTTGCAAATTCAATAAAAGTTGTCAAAATAAAAAAAAAAGGAGAGATTTTTTAACTAAGTTAGTCAAGCTTAAAATAAAACTCTCTTTTGATCTTAACAATATAGATTAAAAGGTTCTAATATCAATTTCAAGTGTTGATCTTGAAGATTTTTAGTTAGGATCACTTTGAAAGTTGAATGAAAACTTAATCTCAAAGATTGCACTCTACTTCACAGTCATGAAGTAGAAGCTAGCGACTGTTATCCTCTAAAAAAGGTTAAATGAATCTTATACAGACAAATTCACGGTAAATGTCGTGTATATAGTCGTGATCAAAATTTTTGCATTCAGTTGGAAGGAACTAAATCTTAAACCAAATCATGTCGAATGTCCCAAAGAATAGTTGGAAGATCAAATTTCACAGTAGCAAAAGAATTGTAGTGACCTCAAATTTGGTGAAGCAACTTCTCCATTCAAGTAGACGATTTCGTGGTGAGCACTGCGTCCAAAGAGAAAAATAGTGATTGTGACTTTCACTATTACTCAAGAAATGCAACAACTATTTTTCTTAAAGAACCAATGGTTAAATGCCACATTGACTAGTCGTTATATATAAACAAGGCTATGTGAGTCTCGCGACTATGAATGAAGGTCTTGACATTGAATTTTATTTGACAAGCATTAAATGCAAGATTTTCCTAGCATACTTTAAAGATTTGGGCATAGTTTTATCTATAATATCTCATTGGTGATTATAGCATATAAATACACCACCAAATGGACTTGAATGTAAGAAGTTAACCATTGATTATGCCAAAACTCTTGCAAAGTTAATGCTCATAGCTTTATTTCTTTGTACATAGTTTGGTATGAGCTTTAAACACATTGGGTTTAGGTTTAAGAGCGAGCCTTTGTATAGAAAACTCTTGTTTGGCTTTTACAGTGAGCCTTAGAAAACTCTTATATAGATTTGAGTGTTAGTCTTCATAAAACACTTATAAGATTTAAGTGTGAGCCTTGGGAAAACACTTATAAGGTTTGGTGTGAGCCTAAACACTAAGTTGAGTGTGAGCTTGTAAAACACTAGTGATTTAGTGAAATACCCAATTGGTGAATTGGAAAATGGACGTAGAGTTAGTTAATACTTAAACCACTATAAATCTCTTGTCTTTATTCTTTTTTTACTATTTCTCTAATCTTTTAATTGTATGTGTTTCCTTCAAAATTTAAATTTTTCATCAATTCAACCTAACTTCTTGCTAACAAAAAGAAATAATACTCTTAATAGTAGGAAAGGAAATCATGATCAAATCGGTTTTCTAGGCAATTCCTACTTATTCGTTGAGTTTTCTCCTCTCAATTTCAGTATTTAATAAGATAAACTCCTTGATAGTGCATTTTTTGGTTGGGAAATTAGAAGATGAAAGATGCATTCATTAGGTGGCTTGGAAGGTTTTGACAATGAGTAAAAGTAATGGAGGAATTGGTTTCAGGAATACTTGATCTTTTAATCAAGCTTTATTGGCAAAACATGTGTATTACCTCATAAACTCTAACAGCTCTTCATTGGTGAGATGTCTAAAGGCTTAGTACTTTCCTATGAGCAATATTTTGAAAGCAAACTTGGGTCACTCTTTAAGCTACTCATAGAGAAGTCTGTTTGAAAGCAAGTTCATTTTGAATAAAGGCTTAAGGTGGCTAATGGGTGATGGTCCTTCGATAAAGATTTGGGGTGATCCATGGTTGGAAAAGCAAATTGATTTTCAGGTAACTCATTCCTTAATCAAGCCAAATTATTCAGTAAAGGTATGTGAGCTTTTTTAATTTGTTGGTGATTGTTGGAATCAAATCAAACCGAATTATTCAATAAAGGTATGTGAGCTTTTTCCATTTTTTGGTGATTGTTAGAATCACAATCTTATTCTCTCAATATTTCCCCCTCACATTGCCTCTCAAATTCTAAGTATCCCAATATCTATATCGAAACCTCCATATGAGCTAATTTGGAGTTATTCAAAAAATAGGGTATGTTTCATTAGAAGTGGCTATCATTTGGCATTTGAATTGAGAATGATTAATCTGGTGTCAGTGTTGAATTCCTTAATCTAGATCACAAAGGCTTTGTGGAAGAAGATTTAGTATTTACAAGTCCCTCCAAAGGTGAGAAACTTTATATGGTAGTTTACTCGACTAGCCTTTTCGGTCAGAACCAAACTGATTCATAGGGGCATTGTTATCTCTCTTATTTATCCTTATTCTAATGCTAATGTTGAGACAATGGAACATGCCTTTAGAGATTGCACATTTATGCAAAAAAATTAGGATTGTACCATGAAGCCAATAATTCATGGAGATTTATTAATGGATGCAAGTGTATGGCTGTCAAGTATAATTAACAAGCTTAGTGCTCCTCATGCGTGTATCTTTGTCATGATGCTTTGGGCTATTTGATACAGTTGTAACCTAATCTGCTTCCAAGATAAAATGTTGACAAAGTTAGAGGTCCATTGGATTATTGGGTCAATGTTAACATATTATCAAAAGGTGCTCTCTCACATTAGTCTATATCAAACTCCTCGTGTGTCTCATGCTAAGTGGTCTCCTTCTCCATTAGGTATGTTTAAACTTGTTGCCTAACACCAAGAAGAGGGGTTGAATTGGTAGGAAACTAAAAAAAAAATTGAAGGGAAGGTGAGGTTCGGGTGTTAACAAACCCTATGTCCACTCCTTAATTCTTCATAATTAGGTGTTTTACTCAACTCAAGGTAGTGTTTCCAAGCTTACACCAAACTTGCATAATGTGTTTTGATGGCTCACACACAGACCTACAATTTATGTTTCAAGGCTTATACAAAACCTCACTCAAGTTTTTTACAAAAGCTCACACTTTAACCTATTACAAGAGTTTTGATAGCTAGGCTAGCTCTCAACCTAATTACAATGGTGTTTAATGCTTATACCCAACAACAATAACTTATAATCAAAGAATAAGAAGTTATGAACTAAATTTATAAGAGTTTGCTACAATTAATGAAATTTTTTTGCATTCATGTTTGTTTGGTGGAGCATTTATAGGCAACAACCACAAAAAAGATGTTACTAATAAACTATGCCTAAATCTCTAAGGTAAGCTAGGCAGATGTTGGACTAGGATATTTAATCCTAAGTTTAGAACCTCTTTTGATTTTGACAAAGGAGATTGATCATTACTAATATTTTTATTAAGTTTTGATTTTGCAGAAATATAAGTCTCTCAGTCAAGGTCCAATTGTCACAGTAGA
>CATIWR010117138.1:0-10131 GCA_949677035.1 Omphalea diandra | reverse complement strand
TCTTTACATTTGTTAGGTGTAAGCAATAAACACCAGGTTGTAAGGTTCTGTGTTAGCCTACCCAAAACACTTTGAGTAAGGTTTTAGTGTTAGCCTGTCAAAACACTTGAGTAAGGTTTTGTGTTAGCCTATAAAACACTTGATTGTAAGGTTGTGTGTTAGTCATCAAAACACAAGTTGTAGTAAGTTAGGTGTGAGCTTGAAAAACACCATTGAGTTAGTAAAATACCCAATTGAGTGATTGGGGAGTGGATGTAGGGATTGTTTTGCCCGAACCACTATAAAATCTTTGTCTCCTTGCAATTCTTTCTTCTTCCCTTAATCTTTAGTTTAAATTTTTAATCACCAATTCAACCCCTTTCTTGGTGCCTAGGGACAACAAGGTATAATCAAATTCTGAATACAACAATTAAAAGATCTAGATAAGAAGCATACACATTCCATTTAACATTGGTTAAATATATGTGGTTATGTGATTATGATGTGTGATAAGAAATAAACTGATATGGTACCACCTAAGACATTGAGTACGAGAATGGACTTATGTAAAAATATATGATGTGATGTAGTTAATCAATTAGATGTGTTCATTGCTCTCAACATTCCATATGTGATCACCAATTAGAGGCATTCATCGCACTCATTATGCCACCCAAAATCTGATGGTTTACATATTTCTTTGTTACGTAGAAATGTGTTTCAACAGTCTAATACATTTAGTGCTATCACTTTAATACATGTTCTAGTGGAGTTGGTTCACTTGTTTGAGATATTTATTACTCTCATTGTGTCATTTTCACTATGTTGGATTTAAAAGAGAAATAAGATGGACAACAGGTTTAGAATGGGGTTGGCTTCTTAATGTTTATTTTCCATTATATGATTTTAAAGTGGTTTTATTAACTAGTCTCTCATCTGATTTGGTATCTATGACTATGTTATTTGACTAGCATATATGATGTTAAAGTGGTTTTATTAACTAGTCTCTCATTTGATTTGGTATCTATGACTATGTTATTTGACTAGCATGATGAGGTATGAGCATGTAAGTGGTACGTAAGAGTTCATATATGCATGAAATGCATGTTATAATGGATAATAACTATTCATTGAATATATATTTTCTAGTACTCACCCTACCACATCCACCTTTAGTGTCTTTTACAAGATACAATGAGTTAAAATATCATGAGTTAGAGTTGATGAAGATGTTCTTGAAGACATTGTTCCTTTTTCATAGTTGCCTTGTTATGTACTTGAGATTTTGATGTCATGTATTTAAAAAATTATTCATGTATAAAATCCTAAACTTTGCAATCCTATATCTTAGCATCTCCTCATTGATAATTAGATCTCTATGTTTTATAAAAATAAAGCATGGGAGTGTTGTAGACACCTTAGAGGTATGATTCCTTATCTTATATTTTACTAAAGTATTTATTTTAGCTAGAGATGATGACATGGATTGAGATCACTCTCCAAATTCCTTAATGAAACTTGGGTAAGGATTTTGCATGATATAAGATTTATGCACATGTTCAGATAAACTCCCTAAGGAGAGAGAGTTCTTATGGGCTTAATTATAATGGTAAAGAGTGTTGATCATAGATGTGTCCCTTTATATTTTAATAAGTTTTGGATTCCTTAGATTGAGTGCATATGATATATGAGTTCAGATAACTTGACTCGAAATAAATAATACTTGATGGATTGAGGTGAGATGATTTTTTGCATTTTTTCTACAATTTCTAGGAAAGTTAGGCCTATCCATTATATAATATCGATCCAACCTTTAAATTTGGTTGATGTCATTAGAGACCAATAACATACGAAAACACACACTTAGAAAAGACCATGCCATGAACATTCTATCTAAAAGGCTACACCCTTCTGGTAACTAAATGAGTTTTATGGCGCTGAATCATACCATTTGTCTTTGCTTAATCCTATAAATCCATTTGTTACGCACTAAGTTGTTATGCTTTAGTTGGGGCATTTACAATTAGGTCTCATTGGTGATCAAGACATGAAAATCATCACTTATAACCTTCCTTCATACTAGGTCATTAATAAAGCGAGTCAATTCATACATGCTCCAATCAAATTTTATGTGTTGTTAAATGGAATCATTGTTAATAAAACTATGCATCATGTATTAGGATTTTTGGACGATGATCCAAATGGGTCAATTGATGATCAAAAGTCAACAACTAGATTTGTCATTCTATCTCAAAAAAAAAAAACTCATTTGGATCGAGAAAATTTAAAATCTGTAGATTTGACAATATTAATAGTTAAAATCCATGGATAGTAAAATCAGTGGATCTTAAAAATTTTATTGTTTGGTTTGAACATAAAATCTATGGATTACTAGGGGTAATCTTGAAATAAAAATATATATTATAACAATCCATTATTTGTAATAACTGATAGATTTTGAACTTTCTCAACTCTTATGTGGAAAAATAAAAACCCTCAAGATCAAAAATTATAGAGAATGATGGATTTTATAAAATCTATAGATTGTGTGGCATGATGGATTTTATAAAATCTATAGATTGTGTGGCATCTTTTGATTTGCTAAACGATTAACTTAACTCAAATCCGTGAATTTTATGAAATCCCTCATTCGAAATCCCTCGATCTAAATAATACATAGTTTATTAACAACTTTTTGAAGTCTGCTTCAATGCCTCTAGCAATCCCATATATAATATCCCATTAATCTAGTTTCATTCTAACACAACCTCATCCTCTCTTTCATCCAGCCTTCTGTTGAAAGTGGACGACATTTTAATGAATATGGACAACCAAGGAACTTACCACTTGGCATTTGAACTTCTTGTGAAAGGCACATCTACCGTTCTTGGGAATTGGCAACTACAAAGGACTCAAATTTCCATCGGCCTATCAGCCAAAACAATGACTCTTGCCCATAATTCGTGTACGTAGATATATAGTACTGTTTAGTTATTATAATAATTAAAGTATATACACAATTGAAACTATCACGGACTTACAAAACTTTTTACTAATTAATAGATCTCTTTTAGTTTTCTCTCAAGATTAATGCAGAATTTCAGTCGAGTATATTATACTAACTTAAATAATTAACTCATAAAATAACAAGTTGACAATTATACTAAATAAAAAATAATAATTAAAAAAATATCTCTTTCTCGTTTCTTACAAAAACAAGATCATGTAATATTTTCACAGTTCTTTTAATCCAAGTTACAATGAGAAATAGGAATTCAACCCAAGATCATATACACAACCAATGGAATCAAGTTCCAATTGTTACAAGAGCTAATTTGCTTCCACATATATTCCTTTAATGAACATTATCAGTTTTGATTTCATAATTTGTTTTTAATATGCCAAGCTGTATCTATCTATATATATATATATATATATACACCTAGGAGGAAAATACTATACTATCTTAATTTTTTTGATGCTATAATCTCATGCTTTGAGAATAATTTAGAGTGATTTTTAGTCTATATATGTTATATTACAAATAAATTAAAATATCTAACTTATAATACAAAACCTAAGAAAATCAAGTTTTAATAATCTTAATATTCTAATATTAATAAATAAATAAAATAAACCCGTCCATTGCATGTAACACTTCTATTTCAAGCAATAGGTCTTTTGCAGAGATATATTTGCTTTGGTAAACAAAAAAAAACAACACAAATATATTTTCTATACACTATATATATATATATATATATATATATATATATATATATATATATATATATATATAATGTTAATACATATAAATATATTATATACAAGAAAAAATATAGACATTAAATATTTTATGGTGATTATATAAATTATGTATTATCGAATTATATAATTATATTATGTATAATATTAGCATTAACTATACAATTACATTATGAATAAATCATGTATTATAAATATATAATATACTATATAATTATAGTTATAAGTATATGTACTTGTAACTAAATATATAATACATACATAAATACAAACATATGTACATACATATATATATATATATATATATATATATATATATATATATATATATATATATATATATCGTTCACTCTTTATATATAATTTACAAATATATTATTACTATATTGATCTTAATTTAATATATTGCATCAATTTAATTTTTATGAAATAAAATAATAATATAAAATTTTTATGAGGGAGATTTGAATTTTTTTTAATATGAAAATTTTATTTTTTTAATTTAGAACTGAAATCGAATTGAAATAAATTGAATCAAACTGAATCAATTAGAATTAAATAATCGAATTGAATTGTACCGATTTTTTTAGTCCAATTCAATTTGGTTCTTTATTTTTGGTCCTGGTCTTCATCTTTTAATTTTTCAAAAACCGATGATTCGGTCCAGTCATGGTGTTTTCTAAAACTGAACTAGGCCGGACCATGTTCAGCCGTAGATAAGATAGCAAGTTAGCACCATTGGCAACCTGATGAGATGTCATTATAGGATACGCACACAAGGTTAGTGGGTTGATCGTTGAAGAGAGGATAAGGGGAGTTCTAGGTATCAACCAAGGATCATTGTCACTGGTAAGTCAATTAAAAGCTACAAATTTGAGCTACTGTCTCTCAACACACTAACAAACTATTGGTACTAATCTCTGTATATGCTTCATACCTCAAGTCGACGACCTCAATTTTAATACAATTGTGGCACCATTGCTCTCAAGTACCTAAAGCCACTCAAACTATGTTGCATTTGATGGAATTTCAATAGTTTGGGGAACTGCTTTCAATTCCACACATTGTCTGGGAAATTGATGCAAATGGAAAAGGAGGTGTGATAATTGATTCAAGAATCACAGTCCCACATTTATCAGCAGCTGCATACTATGTGTTCAAAGATAGGTTTGTTGAAAAACTAAGTCAAATGATGTCGCACCATCAAGAACCAAGTCTACGACAACCTTTTGAAGTCTGCTTCAATGCCTCTAAAAATCCCATACATAATATCCCATTAATCAAGTTTCATTTTAACACAACTTCATCTTCTGCTTCGTCCAACCTTCTATTGAAAGTGTACAACAATTTAATGAATATGGACAACCAGGGAATTTACTGCTTGGCATTTGAACTTCTTGTAAAAAGCACCACATCTACCCTTCTTAGGAATTGGCAACTACAAAGGATTCAAATCTCCATCGACCTGTCAGCTAGAACAATGACTCTTGCCCCTAATTCATGCACATAGATATGTAATACTGTTTTGGTTATTATAATAATTAATGTTTATATATAACTGAAACTTTCATGGACTTACAAAATCTTTTACTAGTTAATAGGTATCTTTCAGTCGTCTCATAAGATTAAAGCAGAATTTCAATCAAGTCTATTATACTAGCAATTCAATACGTGCAAGTTATATTTAGTTTTATGTACATGCTTAACAATAACCAATAAAACAATAAGTTGACAATTACACTAAATAAAAAAACAATAATTTAAAATATCTCTTTTTCATTTCTTACAAAAACAAGATAGTGTTATATTTTCACAATAGCTAATTTTCTTCCAATCCAAGTTACAATGTGAAATGGATATTGAACCCAGGACCATATACACAACCAACAAGTTATAGTTGTCAAAAGAGCTAATTTACTTCCATATATATTCTTTTAATGAACATTATCAATTAATATGCCAAGTGGTATTCTTATATATATATATATATATATACAAGTGGTATTCTTATATATATATATATATATATATATATATGTGCGCCTCTATGTGACAAAGAGAAAAATATTATATTATCTTAATTATCTACTACTACAATCTCATACTTTGAAAACAATTTAAAGTGATTTTTAGTCTATGTATGTTATATTACAAATGAATTAAAGTATCTATCTTATAATATAAAACATAGAAAAACCAAGTTGTAATAATCTTAATATTCTAATGTTTAATAAATAAATAAAATAAACCTATCTGTCATATGTAACATCCATGTCGAGATTTTTTTTTTTTTTTTTTTTTGTAGAGATATATCTGCTTTGGTAAAGCAAATATAATTTCTATATACTATATATAATAAATGAGGCATATTGTCTTCATCAAAATAGCCAAAAACTTATTGTTTGATGATTTGTGTTCTAATTGTTTTGTCTTCATCAATATAGCCAAAAACGTATAGATAGTTATAGAGGGTTGCTAGATGACTATATTCTAAGGGCTTTAGTTATTCTATGTACGACGGTTCCTTTATTATTATTATTATTATTATTATTATTATAAAATTGATATTGTACATATTTTTCTTAGTTCAATTTATATTTGTAAATAATTATACTAATAAAAAAATTAACATAACAAACTTGATACTTTATAATAATAATAATAATAATAATAATAATAATAGAAATTACAAATAATTGAAAGTGACTTTCATTAATATATTTTATTTTTTGAAAAAAAATCACGAGCATTTGCCATTAATTAATTAAGAAGATAAATGTATTTTCTTTTAAAATATATTGAATTCTAAACATAATTAAACTAATAATTTGACTCTAAGTTAAGCAACTTTGATGTGATTTCCCTAATAATTTGATGTATACATCATACTGTATTTTTTTTGTGTTTTAAAAACCCATAATTGTTATGATATGTTCCATTTCAACAAAAATTACTAAAAGTTTTTGTTTGACTCACCATTTCCATTTAATTATTAAATTTAAAAGCATATTTACTTAATTAAAAAATTATTCCAAAAAAATTACAAGTAAAAAATTCCTATATTTATCTTGCTTCAAAACTAAGTAGACTAAAATAGTCACAATTCAAATTTTTGATAGATCGAATCAAAATAAATTAAAATTTTAAAATATCTTAATTTTATACAAAATATATTTAAATCAACAATCTTTATAATGAATCATAAATAAATTAAAATATTTAAAAATAGTAAAAAATTTATCAATTTCTGTAAATTCATAATCTTTTGATAAAATATTACAATTTAAAAATAGATAGCCAATTTACTTTCTCAATGTTTTTAAAACTGAACTAGTTAATGAATCGATCAACTAATTAATTTTCTATTTAACCAGTTTGATTGATTCAATTTAATTAGTTCAATAATAAACAAAATTTAAAGATATTATTAAAATAATTTTAAAAAATAAAAAAATATTAAAAATATATAGATATATTTATAATAATTAAAAATATAAAAATAATATTAAACGTCAGTTCAAACTGAATTGAAATAATTACTAATCCAATTTCTAATGCTAATTATATAGTCGGACCAACTGATCCAATTCCATTTTCAAAACATTGTCCTTGTGTTTGCCTTTATAGTTACACCACACCATTTTGCATAACCTACCTAACAATTGATTTGTTAATGCATCAATTTAATGCTCCATTGTAGAGACTTATAAATGAACCAACTTCAGCACATTTCCATAGGCAACACCTCCCTCAATGAAACTCCATGCAACAACCTCCATTCCAGTTTTTATATCCTTTGTTTTTCTATACTCAGACTTTAGTATATCTTCAAGGCCTCCTCGTCAAAGCCTCAGCTAGTCATTGACACAGGCCTGATTGTTATGGACTGAGTGTATGCGACGTTGTTGAACCATCTAGCGATCTTTAGTTTCATACGAATCAGAACCATCTAGCTATCTTTAGTTTCATGCAAATCAGATTTCTGCGACAACTTCTATCCTGATATATCATAATTAGCTGCTCCACAATGGATTATTGATGGTTTTAGAGCAAATAATGTCTAGCTCTCGACAAGATTGAACGTGAATCACGATGGCGGTTAATGAGAACGAGCTGTTGGTTATAGCCATAAAATCAGGGTTTTTTATTAGCAAAGAGAGAATAAGGGTTTGTAGGTCTGTATTTGGGGCATTATCTCTTGTAATGAAAATCTGTTGCCAGCTTTCTTTGCATAGCTTTGTGGTCCATTTGGATAAATAGTAATTGAAATTAGTCACATTCATCTGAAGTAAACCTAAAACAAAATTAATAAAAAATATCTAAGCAACTTGGCATCTAGTTCTAGAGTTCCACTCTAAAGCAGAAGTCTCTATATTCTAAATATTGTTTAACTCTCTGCAGCAACAAGTACTACAAAAGAAATGTTATTGTTTCATGTTTACGTATTCAAAGTATTATTTCTTTTCTTTGCTGTCTATGGTACAAATTTGGATATTTTAGTGAATTGTTAATATATTACAATGATAGATGTGTCAAGCAATACTTGACCAAAAACATTCTAATTACTATTTATTTAAATATTTTTTTTTTTATTTTATTAAAGCATGTCAAGCTTTCTCTAAATGAATCATATGATCAAACATTCATTTCACTATATTACATTATTTACCTAACATGCTCTCCTTACATTCACACCATAATACTGCAACCTTATTATAGATTGTACCGATATTTATCCCTTGTCCTCTGAATAATTTTAAATAGTTTCTTCTGCTAAAACGTATTTATGCCACCATTTGGCAGGTTCTTGAATTCGTTTCATTAACTACATAACAATACAAAGACACCTCCTTGAATTCATCAAAGTCGAATTTATCTTTTCAGCTTCTATTGCAAAGAAAGCATATATAAATCATTACTAAGGAAGAGAAAAGAAAAATATAGATCACAAAGGAAAATGGAGAATGAGATTAGCAATTTCATAAAGATTTGGGTTTCAGTTTTCATCTCTATGTGTTATTGCTACGCTCTCGGTCAAGGAGTTCCAAAAGGGGCTACGAGACTATTTTGTTTGCTACCAATCGTCTTCCTCTTTCTTTGCCTTCCTCTCCATCTTTCAACCATGCATCTTGGAGGCCCAACAGTGTTTTTCATTGCCTGGCTTGCAAATTTCAAGATCTTTCTTTACAAGACTTCTGGGGGAGAAGATGGAACCTAATAGTTGCAGGTATCCTGCGACCAGCCGTATACGAGCCAACAAGCAATCTTGCCACATGTCTTGTGGGAAGAAGGTGGGCCTCAATTCCAGCAATTTTGGCGACATTTTTTGTGTCAGCTCTCATGCATGAGCTTGTGTTCTATTACCTTGGGCGTGAGAAACCTACATGGCAGCTCACATCCTTCTTGCTCCTTCATGGATTGTGTCTTGCATTTGAGGTTGCTTTGAAGAAAGCATTTTCCAGCAAGTGGCAGTTGCCACAGCTGATCTCTGGGAGTTTAACCCTAGGATTCGTTATGGTTACCAGTTTTTGGTTGTTCTTGCCATCTATTCACCGGTGCAAGGTTGTTGAAAGAAGATCCATGGAGTATGCTGCTGTAGTTAGGTTCCTAGAATACCAGTCAAGACATTCGAATTCATGTGATTCCTAAATCACTTTGAATCACAAAATGCAAGATCCCATTATAATTAGCAGTTACATCAACTTTATTAGAGACTATTTTATCACATAAACTTCTCTATTGGAAGTAGATAAATATACATAGTTTTCATTCCAATCAAGTAGGATTACTCATTTTCATTTCAATCAAGTAAGATAACTCATTTTTTTCTCAAAACGGAAAAAAAAAGAAACAAAAGTAGGATAACTCATTCCATGATTTTCTAAAAAGTAGAAAAAAAATATAATGAAATAAATCATTATCCCAACGAGATATAAACAATTAACCATTCCAGTAGTAGTTTACAGTCTTCTTATGTGTTTAATCAGTCAAAAGCAATCATCTATCATTCTTTAGCTTTTGGAGAGGTTTCTGATTATCTCAGGGTACAGATGAGTCTAATTGGAGGTGGCGGAGGAAAGGAGATATTAGAGACAGAGGGAGGGTGAGGGGTCAGTATGTATAGTTATGCATATAAACTAAAGAGCCATCGTCAACCATAAAGTGTATGGACGCATGTATATCTACCAACATCAAGGAATCCTATTTCAGAATTTCCATTTGAATTCCATGTCTACAACAATTAAAACATGCCCTATAATATTGTTGGGATGTCTGCTATGGGGAAGAAAATATTGCACTAGTTGGCTTTCTAAATGATAGGCTAGGAATAATTTCCAGGTGCTAGCAGAACCAAAAAGTCTACTGCAAAATGTACTTCCACAATCG
>CATIWR010117133.1:0-11423 GCA_949677035.1 Omphalea diandra | reverse complement strand
TCATTGAGAATTGTAGCATCATCAGGAACCTAAACAAAAACTAGCATGTGATGCCAGCCCTCAAATTTGCTTAAGGAGGCCGGCTCAGGGCTGAGCGTGCTGCAGTAGAAAGAGAAACCGCAGAGGCAGAGGCGCGAGAGCTGCTTTTGAAAAAGCAATGGCTGAAAGGTTTACTTCCGAAGCACGAGAATGAGTGCAAAGATATGTTTCAGATAAATTCTCTGCTTTTGATTTTTCAAGCCTTCATTTTTTTATCTATTATTTTTTTTAAAAGCACTTTATCGATAAACTTAATATTATACTTGATAATATTTAATATATTATATAATATTATATTTAATATATTATAATAATTAATATAATATTATATAAATTATTAATAATATATATAATATTTATATATACTTATTAATAATCTATGTATTATTAATATATATTATATTACTAATGTTTAATATATATATATATATATATATTAATAATATTATATAATATTAATAATATTTATATTATTGATTAATATACAATATTAAATATTAAATGTTATAATATTTAAATAGATATTTAACATTAAATATAATATTAAACTTCTTTTAATGCTTGTGGTTGGATTCTGGTGCCACTAATCATGTTTTCAACATGATGCAAGGATTTCTTATATTCTAGAGCATAAACTCAAATGAGAACTTTTTGTTCATGGAGAATCGAAAGAAGGCCACAATTGAGAGCATAGGGACTTATCGTCTTGTTTTAGACACCAGACATGACTTGCATCTACCACAAATTCTCCATGTACGTTCACTTTTAGAAATTGAGTTTTACTATCGAAACTTTATGTTAATGGGTTTACTTTTAAGATTTTGAAATGAATGTTTTAGTTTATTTAATAAAGATTATTCCTTTATTGGTTATGGAATTCTTATGGATGGTATGTATAAATTGAAACTTGATGTTGATTTCTCTGCATCCTTAATATGTGTTTATCAAAATATTGGAATTAAGCATAGTATGGCAAATGAAAACTCTACTTATGGCATAAATGTTTGGGTCACGTATCTAAAAAAAGAATACAAAGATTAGTAAAGAATAAGATTCTAACAAATCTAGATTTTATTGAGTTTAGTTTATGTGTGGATTGCATTAAGGAAAAGCAAACCTAACATAAAAAGAAAGGAGCCATAAGATGTACTCAACTTCTTGAAATAATACACACTCATCTTTTAGCGAAGAAAAGTATTTTATCACCTTTATAGATGATTTTTCATGTTATGGATATGTCTATTTTTTTTAATGAAAAATCTCAAGCTATAAATGGCCTTGAGGTGTTTGTCAAAGAGGTGAAAAGGCAACTAGACAGAAAAGTGAAAATAGTAAGGTTTGATAGAGGTGGTGAATATTATGAATCAAGACAAAATTCAGATCCATTTGCAAAGTTCCTCAAGAGACATGACATATGTGCATAGTACATTATGTCAGACACACCTCAACAAAATGGTGTGGTAGAAAGGCGAAATAGAACATTAATGGATACAGTTAGGAGTATGATAATTAATTCCTTATTATCCAAATCTTTGTAGACATATGCACTTAAAACTGTAGTATATTTGCTGAATAGGATTTCTAGTAAGACAATTTTTAAAACTCCTTTTAAGTTATAGACTAAAAGGAAACCTATATTAAGACACGATCATGTTTGGGGTATTCTAGCAGAAGCACAGGTGTATAATTCACATGAAAAGAAATTGGATTCTCAAACTGTCAGTGGTTACTTTATTAGTTATCCAGAGAAATCCAACGAGTACAGGTTTTATTATCCAAATCATAGTTCTAGAATTATTGAGATAGACAATGCCACGAGTGTTAACAAATAGATTATGGATATTAATGAAATAAGGGTTGATGTTTCATTATCCATAAATATTCTTGCATCCATAATCATTCTAAACATTGTTTCAAAATTGCAAGAACAAAACAATAATGAATAATGTTGGAATGAAGAAGTACCCAATGAAGAACCTAACCTACCACTAGCTAATAGAAATGAACCACGTGGAATAGCTTTAAATAAACCTCTAAGAGTGAGAAGAATAACTATTTCGGATGATTATTTGGTTTATTTGCAAGAGTAAAATTTTGATTGTGGCATTGATGGAGATCATATTTTGTTTCCACAAGCCATTACAGTAGTCTAATAAATGGATTGATGCTACGAAAGAAGAGTTAAAATCAATGGCTGAAAACAATGTCTAGGGTCTTGTCGAATTGCCAGAAGGTTTTAAACGAGTTGGATGTAAATGGGTCTTTGAGACTAAATGTGTAACACCCTAAACTAAGGGCCCTATTTTTCCCATTTAATCTTTCTCTTACCCAGATCATGGGATCTAGAAATACAAAGCCTAGCTGCTATTTACTGACTATTTTTCTCGCATAAACTGGTGAGTAAAATAATGAGTATAAAATTTAGTGAAAGGATAAATAATAATAAAAATTATTACTAAATACATAAATCAAATATTTATTCAAACTCGGAGTAGTCATATTATATGTAAAATAACTATCTCGTTGTACAAATGCTAGTATATAAATCTATATTGTTTTCTAATACTCTCAATTTTTTATATCCAAAACAAAATAATTAAAATTCTTAATAAACTATAAAATCAATAAAATATATTAGCAAAATCACATACACACTCAATTGTGAAATCTATCGATCCTAGCAAGCAATGGGCGTGAAGACACTTGCAACCTAAAGCGTGAATCCTAGTCATACACGTGTAGACCTAAAACCTCCAATGGATAATTACCCATTACACACTCCAAATGTATGTACATACTGAGTGCGATTTCAAACCTAATTTTATAACATCTAACGTGCAAAGTGTGATCGCATAAACAACACAACTGAGTACATATCCTTCTGTGTTCTTTTTTCCAATTATAACATTACTCATCTTAGAAAATAAAATGCAATTTAACCTGCTAGCTTAAAATTATAATAGGATATACTTTCATTCAATAAATTCAAAATATTCATATTATTTCAATTTCAATAGAATATAATTTCATTTCACTTTGTCACATTTAAAGATTTATTCTAAGAGAAAATAATTTCCAAAATCAAAACAATAATAAAAATCCATTCTAAATATTGTAAATTTATCAAATCTCTAAAATTTAAAATCAAAATAATTCTTTCATAACTAGATCCAAAAGATAATCATGTGACTGAACTCAATCTAAAACATATTTATTCACCCACCAAAATTTTAATATCAAAATAATTATTTCATAAAACAACTCTTGGAAATTATTTTTAAATTTAAATTCAATTTCTAAAATATATAGATAATAACTAAAAAAATACATATTTAAGTCTATCCACTCACTTGAAATGTATGATTAAAACCAACTATCTTCCACTCTAATGGCTAATTCCATCCCTAAGCAAATTTCTCATTTATTAATCCTATAATCATATATAACTATAATTTAGAAATCACTTTTTTTTTTTTTACTTCCTTATAATTCTTATCTAGTTCTAATATCATTTATAATAATTATATTCATATATGTTTCTATTTAAATTAATTAATCCTATCGAAAATTCGACAAAATCTTCCCCATAAATTACCTATTTTTCTCATTAAACGAGTCTAATTTCTACAAGAAATCACAACATACAATGCCCATTCGAGACCTCCAATTATCCAATATATTCTCCACTTCAATTGTTCACAATTTCATTAAATTCAAGGTAAATATCTAAAATCTTCAGTCCATTATCTTAAATATAATTCCCAAACAAATCTCTAATTTCCAATGTTAACTCTCATGATTTCTATTAAATAAATTTCCTTTCATTAATTCATCTAACTTTTATAATCAAGTCCAAAAATTTCAATTAATTCCAACTAATTCTCCAATATTTATCACTTAGGTTCAACATTCCATTTGAATCTCTAAGTCCTTGAATAATATTCAAAATCATTATTAATTATTATCAAACTCCTTAAATTTGATTAAATCCTCCAATTTAATAAATTGTCTCAAACCACAATAAAATCTCAAATTAACTTAACTACCCTTATAATTATTCTATTAATTTCATAAAATACCTTCACAATTTTATAATTCTTACCAATCATATTAATTTCAATTAATTTCTCTAATTAAAATAAACTTCACAAATTCTCATAATTAAATCTAAAATCACTAATAAACCTCAATTCTTCCATCCGCTAATTAATTAACACTATCATATATCTATCTAGTTCATTCACATGTTATTAAACCTCTAATAAAAATTAATTTCATAATTTAGACCCAAATTGTATCTATCAAAGACTGGATAAAAATTTATAAAATTTTATCAAAATAACTATAATTTGTGAAAATTCCCCCAATGCAATCAGGACGAAGAGAAGTATGCTTTGTCTCAATTCGCCTTTTGAACTTTGTCGGAACCACCACCTATACTGGTCAAAGTTCACCACTAGTGACTGTAGAGAAAATGGCCAAAGACATTTTGTAGATCATCTTCCCAAAAGTTCATAGAAACTTACGATATGCCATATGGACTACAGTTTGTCCAAAATCACTTAAAATTGACTGAAACTTTGACTAGCCATTGCGTCACTATCTGACCTTCATCCTAGACGAATTAGGCCACGAAAAGCTGGTGAAGAGATCTTTACATAGCAACTAGAATCACCTAATTTGAAGCTAAGCTTGAAGAGTTATGACCCTTTGAAAAATTTGTCCCTACTCACAAGAATTCTACCATTTTCTGTCATTTTCCACTAGTCATATCTAGTGGTGCTCGAGTTGGGGGAGGTCGTCAATCATAGGAGAGGTAGCTGATGGTGGTGGCCAGCCTCCTCCTCCCCTTCCTCTCCCTCTTTCTCTCTTCCTCTCTCCCTTTCTTTCTTTCCTTTCCCATTCCTTCTTCTTCTTCTTCTTTTTATATATATATTATTATAAATATATAAATACACATAATTAAACTCTAAAAATAATTCAAACTATATTTATACATAAAACTAAAATAATTTTCTTCATGAACTCTATTTTAATAATTGAGTTTTAATTTAAATACTTTATTATTATTAACTTTACTTAAATAAAATGTCACTACAAATAAATCATAAAAAATTTAATATTGAAATTCACTTAAAATATTTATAATAAAAATAATAACTATCATTATTATTATCTATAAAATTTTCATATATACAATATTATTAAATTTCAAAATTAGAAATAAAATATAATTTCATAATCACATGTACTTAAATAAATTTAAAATCTACTTTAAAATATTTTACTCCTCTTAAAATTAAATTAACTACAATACTAATTATATTACATATATCCCAAATCCTTTTTCTTAATAAAATTTACTCTTATATTATCTAAATACTCAAATTAAATCAAAAATTTAAATAACTTATAATAAATATTCTTTTAATAACTCTAATAAATATAACTTTAAGAAAAAACCTAAATTATGAATTTTGGGGTGTTACAAAAATGTGACTCAGTTGGCCATGTCAAATGATTTAAAGCTAGACTTGTCACCAAGGGTTATATTCATAAGGATGGCATCGACTGTAAAGAGACTTTTCACTTGTTGCAAAGAAAGATTCATTAAGAATTATTATGATTTTGGTAGATCAATAGGATTTAGAGTTACATCAAATGGATGTCTAAATAGTCTTTCTTAATGGAGATATAGAGGACGAAATTTATATAGATCAACCTGAAAGTTTTTTCATGAAGGGAAAGGATCATATGGTGTGTAAACTTAAAAAAATCAATATATGGACTTAAAGAAGCTTCCAAACAATAGTATCTTCAATTCAATGATACTATTATATCTTTCAGTTTTCATGAAAAGAGATGTTCCTTTAGAGAGAGGGTTTCGATAGGCATTGGATGCCTTATAAGTCTTCCACCTTTATGTTCTAAGGTATAGAGCTGACTAGTGGTGCATTAAAGCTGACCCTAGTAGGGCGACTTAGGGAGGAGTTAGTAGTAAGTGTCATTGTATACCACAAATGGATGGAGGACTCACTTTTATATGTGATTTTGGTGTTGCTAGGACATCTTCATTTTTTCATTCCATTTAAAGAGCATCAAGGGATGGTGCTCAACCACAAGGCACAGGGGACGAGGGCGAGGTTAAAAAGGGTGTCCTCCCAACCATTGCGTGTAGAGGGGAGTCATAAGAAGACATGGACATCTGAGCCTGCAGGTCTGGAGTTGGTGATCAAGGACTTGGATCCTCTCTCGGATAGTATGGTGTGCAAATGCTTTATCCATTATAAAAAGACTCTTGCTATTTATGACTTCCTGGAAGGTATGAAAATGCTTAATCCATTGAAGGCAATCATTTCTTTTTTTAAATTGCAGTGATCATCTTCATGCATATCCTTTTTATATATGTTCATTTAGCATTATTACACATGAGCATAGGTGTTTTCTCTTCAATCTATGTTAAAATTGTGTGATCCTTATTATGCTTAAAGTGGAATATGCATGTTCCTTCCATGACAAAACTCACCATGTGAAATGTTATCCTTGTCATGGCCATTAGTGCCATATTATGCTCAACTTGTTCATACTTTAGAATGTTTCCCTACTTATACTTATTTGCTACTATTTTAGCAATGTGTATGTCCTGTGATGATTTACACAGAGCATCTTCAAACACAAATGTCTTCATCTTAAGACTATTTTCATGCATAGTAGGGCTTCCATTTGATATTTTAGTGAATCTGAATAGCAACCCTATCATTTGTGCAGAGACCTCTATTATTTGCACAAATACCTAGTTTAGAGACAAAATACATATTTGGTGAGTTATGTGATGTCTTCTTATCTTGATTTAGGTATTACTAATCTCTTTATCTGTGTTCTTAAGATTTGATGTAGGTTTTGTGATGATTATATCATTCTTTAACCTTCTTTTTTTTTTTTTTTTTTATCTCATTTGGTTAAAATGCCATTTTGGCTATAAGTTGAGACAAATGTTAATACTCACCTCTATCTGCGTATATGGTTTGAATTGAAGTCTAAAAGTAAAATTTCAATACCTTTCAAACCTACTAAAGACTTTAAATTTTTGTTTAATTGGATAAAACCAAGTAAACATCAGAATAAATAATTTAAAATGGTTTATCACATATAATTGAAGAGTTTTTAAATGATAATTTGTGACTTTATTGCATAAGTAAGAATCACAAATATTATTTGAATCAGAAAAATTAGAAATAACAATTTTATTACATACAAGTAGTTTCTTTGCACCAGTACAGGTGGATGATCGAGCCGTTGATGCCAAAGCTTGGATGTGAGAGCAAATGAAGTTGAAGGTGATGACGAAGATAATGTGATAAAAGAAATGGAACACGATCACTTGTACATGTTATCTCTATTTCGGTCACGAGCCAAGAATGCCCTAAGCTCAAATCTTTCACAAGAAAAATAGTTAGGAAAAAGTTCAATGGAAGTGTTATTTTGTCTACAAAATTGAGAAACTGAAATAAGATTTTTCCTAACATTATCAAGAGTGAATAATGCAAGAAGAGAATTAATTATGGAAGAACCAATATGAGAGATAGCAATTCCATTACCATTACCAACTTTAACATCTTCATTCTCAATATAGATAGGTTTTGAATACTAGAAGTCATATGATGTGTAGCTCCAAGATCTAGCATCCAATTATCATTGGACTTATTTAAATCATTATAATGAGCTTGTCCAAGTGAAGGATGATGGCTGGTGCGAGAATGACATATCTGGGCACTATGGTTTGGCTTGTTACATAATTGACAAATAATCTAATATTGACCCTAATACTGATAATTAACAGAAGTTATTGGATTGATTAATCTTTGATGACGGTAGGAATTCATTGCAAGGTTAGATTAATTAAGAGGAAGATCTATGTCTATGGGCAGAGTTACAAATATATATAGATTTGAAAGTCAAAACTTACTATAAAAGAGTATACGAAATAGAAAATGATATCAAACTAATAACGAAAGATTATATAAAATATATGCAGACGATATAGAGTTATAACTTCTTGTCTTGATATTCTATTAGATATAACAATTATCAAAAAATAATATTAAAACAAAATTAAAATCCAAATTAAAAGTTCAATCAATGAAATCATTGAATTCAAAAACAAAGTAATACTTAATATGCAACCAGACTTTTTGTTTCATTATAAATCCAATCCAAGATATAATAATGCATAAAAAAACAAGCTAACAATTCTTAATTTACATTGCCATAACATTGAAATTAAAATTAGCTATAATCAATTCAAGAAAAAACTTAAACTTTGCATGTACAAAATAAAACAAGAGAGAATAGCTAATTAATTGAGTGAATATTGTAATACTATATATAAAATATATTAAAATATCATAATTTGTATAATTTTAAAGTATTTAAACAATAAATTTATCAATGTGTGTAATTATTCATTATTTTATGTAATTTTTACTTTGATAAAATCATCTTAGATAATAATAGAAATTATTGTAAATAATTGATAAATTATACACATAGTATATACTTCTACCTAATGACACAATAATATATATGTTACTATAAAATTAAGCTATTACTATATTAAACTATTATAAAAAATTAAATAAAAGAGAGTTATATAAAACTATTGAAAAAATATGTTATTAATAATATTGAAAACATTAACCATGATTAAAAGCTGAAGAAAAAAATATAAAAAATAAAAATTATGCTACACATATAGACATGAATATAAAATTTTCTTTACATAATTTCCATAAAAATTCAATGCCATTAATATTAAAACTAATAAAATTAATAGGACTTGATTTGAGTGTGAGCAAGCGTGTGTTAATATTTACAATATTGATAACAATAACCACGACAAGGAAGATAACCTTAATATGAACTTAATTATTTTTTTTAACGCTTTGATCATATAATTATAAAAAAATTGGAATTAGATAACTATTGTATAATTGCATAATTTGACTTATGGTAATAATATCTAATTCCAATTCTAAGTATGTTAATAATTAAATAATAAAATTAATTTAACCTTTTAAAAAATAATTTTAAAGTATCTATACTTTTATATATACGAGTATGTATATATCCATCTACAAGCACTGTTATTAACATGTTTCAATAAAGATTAAAGGTGAAAAACGGTTTGAATTAATTTTGAGTCATTAGATTAAGATATAGAAAGAAATTCATATTATTATTTAGGTTTCAGGTTGGGTCAGAGTACTCTTAATTTTTATTTTTAAAAAATATAAAATTATTTATTTTTAAAATGCATTTTAAATAATTTCAATTAGACCTATTTACGAATTGGGACAAAATCAAATTAATTTAAATTGGCACATAAATAAGATCGATTTAAATTCGAGTCAAATCAACTTTAAATTAAATCAATCTTAGGTTTTATTATTTTAAAAGTAGTTTAGAATTACTTATTTCTAATTTAGAAAGTATTTTTATTATGACAATTGAATTTTCTATTTAGATATTTTTATAATATAATGTAAAATAGTAACATGTGATAATATTATACATAATTGTTTGATAAATGACAAACAATTATTTAATACTAACTTTGAGACTAGAATTAATAATATATATTAATTAATGTAGTGGGAAAAAAAATTTGTCATTCTCCCTTGTAAACAGTGCAATTTAATATTTCTCTTTCAACCATCATGAATGAATGTGAAATATTCAATTCTTCATACAGGCATAAATCCTCGTACGTATATCACAGAGGACTATATTATGAGTACAAAATCCATGTAAACATCCTATCCTTAAAGAATCATAGATTAAAATTTTATGTAAAATATAATTAGATTCAATTAGACTAGCACTTGAATAATTGAGTATTTATTTTATAATATATTAAGTTAGAACTTAAATTTTAATAATTATTTTTTTGAAAAGATTCAATATTAGAAAAACTAATATATGCATCTGTCGAGAGTCATAAAATATAAAGTTAATCATAAATATAAATATAATTAGTTGTGTTCTCACATTTTGTGTTGAATTTTTTGAATTTTTCTATAATAAAATATTATATATAGTTAAAATAAAAAAATAAAAATTTTTAACATTTTAATAGTCATCATTTTAATTTTGATATCTTCAATTAATTTTAATTTATATAAAAAATATATAAACAATATATAAAACAATGTTTATAATTTAAATCTTGTTTTATTAAAATAATTTTTTATGAAATTGTGTATGTGTCTCTATATATGTGTGTGTGCACATTTAAATATTAGGTAAAAATTAAGACTAACCTACATATGGGTTAAAAATATTTAAAACTTATACAATTAAAATTAAACTATTGATTTCATAAATTGATTCATGTTTTTTGTTTGTATGATGAATATTAATTTCATGTAATTAAAAACTATAAAACATTTTTGAAATGAGCAATTTGAAAAAATTTTACCTCAATATGAAATGCTTTTTTATATTACTCAGTAAAATTAAAATTTATTTCATGAATAAATTAACGTAAACTATTCAACTTTCAATATTTGGTATTAGTTAATATTAAAGATTAAACTTGTCATATTGATTTAATAATAAATATGAAAATTAAATATTTTATAATTACTTAATCTTAGTTGTCATCAATATATGATAAAAAAAAGTAAAAATTCTAAAATATTTTAAAAATTAGAAAATGATGATCATTGAGAATTTTTTTTTTTTAAAAAAAAGAAATGATGTATCACACAAATAGAATAAAATTTCTCTTCACTTTGACTATATCTAAAATGAGGGTTAGAAGAAAAAATTAATTAAAATAGGTATAATCGCATTGCATTTGGTTGTACTTTTATATTTCCATTTCATTACGCTACTTTTTGAATTGAAAACTCAATCTAAACTATCTTAAAAAAGTGATTAAAATTCTATTTAATTTGAAATAATTTAAACCTGAATTTAAAATTTTCAGATCCAATTTTGTATGACTCTGGTTCAATCTGTAGACAACAATGACCCAAATTGAATTTAAACTCGTTAATTATTAAGAACTAAAATAATATTTTGCTTATTTTGAAAAATCAAAATTATAATGATTTGAGTCAATCACTGAAATTTAAAAAACAACTCAATTTTTTTTCATTTTAGTCTAATAATCTAATTGGGTAAGTACACCCATTTTTCGTTTCTATTTGTTCTCTTAATTCATATTCTTGATTTTTCTCTTTAGTTTAATGCTCTTAGGTTAGGTTTCTTGGAAGATATGTTATCTTATCTCGGGCTTACTTTGGTGCATTTTACCAAGTTTTTCCTAATCCATGTCTCTAATCACATGTTTATCACAAAGAATTAATAAATAAAAAAAA
>CATIWR010117128.1:0-13814 GCA_949677035.1 Omphalea diandra | reverse complement strand
TATCATGAATGCTAGCTCTTCTCTTATCTTTCCCTCCTGAAAGCTGCCTGATAAAATACTTCTGTGCATGACTAGCCACCTGAGTTGGAGTTCTAGTTACAACAAAATTCCTTGATATATTTCTCCAGTCTCCTTTGCCATGCTTTTTCAAGCCCATCAGAAACAGCCTGCAGTCAATTGAATTATCATCATTTGTAGATTATGAACAATCTAATTATGATTATGATAGGTAAAAATGTACAAATTTCTCCTTTGCTATCAGGAATTTGCGAATGTGAAATCATATTACAATTTAAAACAGGATTACGGCCGCTGCCAAAAACATGTTTACGGTACAGTCTCCACTCCATAAATCAAATCAACAGAAGACACAATACAAAGAATCTTAGTACAACTATGCTCACTTCTAGATTAGATTCTACCATATATTATATTCTTTCCATAAGCTCTGCCCAAAGACAGTCATAAGCTCTATAATCTTTCACCATATTCATCATCCTTAATCAAGAGAAAACAAGATTCATATATAGGAAAAAATCTTTCTTTTTTTTTTTTTTTTTTTTTCTCTCTCTCAAACTGATAGTTTTTTCATTATAATACATAAAATTCAACTAAGAACATGGAAAAATTAATCAAAGATCATGAGCACTGTCATATGCAAGGGAAAACTTACTTATGCTCCTCTTCTGTCCATGGAACTCCTTTCTTTCTCTCCTGATCAGCAGACCGACCTGAAGTAGATCTCTTTCCACCAAGAGCATAAGATTGCTTGAACCCATCATAGTTATTACTGCTAACCCAATCCAATGTAAAAGGAGAGGTACTATATCCAGGAATTGGGATTAGCCCTGCCTCTATATTGCTAACATCAACTTCTAATTCCTTATACTGCTTTATCACATCCCCTACAGTTTTCCCAGGAAGCATAGCAGCAACTCTGTGCCATCTATCAGGAGTGTCCTTATCATACACTGCAAGAGCATTCTCAAAAATCTTGTTCTCTGCTGGAGTCCATTTAGTATTCTTGGTCTCTTCTATTGTCCAATTTGTAGCTGAATGATATGATGCAGATGAAAGAACTTCCATTTCCCACTTCATTGCGTCAAACTATGATACGCAACTAATATTAACATACAAGAGAAAATTTGAACAAATTCCCAATTCCCTGATGAAAAAATTGGGTACGAGAAATTATTGGATTGGTGAAACTGGGGAAGAGGAGAAAAAAAAAAAAGAAAAAGAACCCAGATAGGAAATGCAGAGACGTGGAGGTTTCACCTCAAAAATATCAGTGTTAAATCAGGAAGCATTAGAGAGGAATCAGAATTTTCTTTTCTTTGTGGTATAGTCATACACTTGAGGAATCTAGAAAAATTTTAGTAAAACCATTCTAAAACTAAGCTAAAATACTCTCCAAATATTCCAAAATGGAACCATAAAAACCACTTCTAAGATCTGTCCCCAGTTAAACTTCCATGGGAAGCAAACAAGAGAAAAGAGTGAAAACCCAGAAACAAAAATTCTAAGGAAAGGAAACAGAAGAAGCCAAGAATTTGAAAAGAAGAAAGCTTTAATGGTGAGAAGTGAAAACTAACACTAAAGCTTCAGTCCTTGAAATATCCCAGTAAGAGTAATGAAAAAGTAAAAAAAGAGAGAAACTAAAGCTAGAAAAAGAAGAGGAAAGAAAGTGGTGGAAATGGAAAACCCGGGTGGGAAAAGAGGTTAGCTAGCGATTCTATAAGCAGTTTGAGAAATGAAAAAAAAAACAAAAAAGTTGAGAAAGGATCTCTCCGCTTTGGTTTCTTCCTTTTCCTTGAGGTCTGAGCAACAAAGAAAATAGTATAAACACTGCTAACCATGCAATGAGAGGGAGGCCAAAAAAGCAAGGTGCCAGGCCAAGCTCCAAGGAATGAATCCAACCAAGTTTTTTTGCTAAAATCTTGAAGAGAGAGAGAGAGAGAGATTGAAGATGGTAGGCTGTGATTGGAGGTTATGGGCTCTGTGGATACTGCAACGATGAAAAATGTTCCCTCTTATTATAATTGCCACTCTTTCTGTTTCTCCAATTAATTTTTCTATATCATAGATAATTTATATAACCCAAAAAAATAAATTGAGGCATGCATGTTCTTCTCTATTACATCTTGAATATTTAAAGGAGTGAAATATTTGCAGGCAATAAATTTACTAAAATTTAATTTTTTAATTCTTTTCTCTAATTGAAGTGAATATTTTTCACCCTGTCATCGTATTAGTGTCTTAATTTAGGTCTTGTATAGAAATTTCTTTTAGGATGGAAAAAGCGGTTAAAGACAATAATGAAAATATATAAAATAAAATGTAAATAAAATTAATTAACGTCATTTTATTTAAAATTTTTTTAAGAGATTAATAAATATAAACTACTTTAATATTTAAATTCTATCTTTTAATTCTCAATTTGGAAAAATAGATATTTAGAAGAAGTAAATGATATGAATTTTTTATCTTTATTTATTTTTATTTATATCGTAAAAAAACTCATAAATAAAATTAATTCGTTAATTTTTATTCACATTTTATTTTTTAATCTTGTATCCCACTCTCATACAATTCTCCTATAATAAATGAGAAGCAAAATTATTATTATCTAAAAGTGAAGAGTTGTGATCAGAATTCACAATCACATGAGATTCACTTAAATAGTGAATTTTATATTTTCATGAGAAATGAGAGGGCATTATTTTTTACTGTACACAAAATCCATCTAATAATCTCTATTAAAGGTGAGTATTATGTTGATCTTTAGCTAGGATAATTATATACTTACTCCAGCATTACCTTATGGGATCCAATTAGAAAATATACAAGCTCCCCTGTCCTGAACTATTGATCTGGACCGTTCGTTGGAACCTACTAGCTAAAAGATCAACCGCTCTTAATCTATGTGATTTTTTTTTTTTTTTCTCTTTCCCAATATGGTCGGTTTTTTTTAACCTTTGGAGGAGAGTGCGTTTCAATACGTAGCCGCCAAAAGAAATAGTACAACAGATTGAGCCCAACTTGGTTGGGGTGTGGGGCCCATATACAGTTACAACGCCATGTTATTGGGCAGCCTCCCACATTATTGAACATTTTATGATCTCAAGGAACTGTATGGTTTACAACCACCCTGATTTCAATACGTGGCCTTTTCTCATATTGCATGCCCAAGCGTGTGATGCTTTTAATTCTTTTCAATTGAGCATACTGGCAAGTGAACCTGCGCAAATTTATATTTATATTTTACATAAATATTTAATTGAAATTTAAATATAATATTAAATTTTATATATTTTATTACTAATAATTATTTTTCATAAATTTTTTTCAACTCATGTGAGTTCAAAATTTTGTAGATCTTCAATATTTGAATTTGTCATAATAAAAACAATTTTGCTGAGAATATTCACTAATTATATGTATTTTGTCATTATAAAATTTAAAAATTTGAACTACATTAATAACAAATCAAAAGAATAAGAATAATAATAAAAAGAAAACTTGATATTAGCTTAATTAATAAATTAAACAAAATGGAAGAGTACCTATAAGGATAATATTATTAATTTTTGACTCAATAGCATTTCTATTGGATTGATTTATGTTTTTGTGTTTGAGAAAAATATTTTGTTTTTATAGTTGTTATTAAATTATTTTTAGTCTAGTTTAGAAAGAATATTATATAAAAAGTTTATGTATTAATATTAGATGAGAAGTTTAAGTATTATTTATTTGAAATTTTTTCTCATTAGGAGTTGTTCTGAAATTTTTTTTATTAGAATTTTTTATATGGAAATTAATTTTTCTAATTTCTTATTTATAATTTTTTAAATATGGTATTTTTAAGTACTTAGTAGCATATGACTATTTAATATACAATTATTTGACGAATGATAAATTGAAGTTTAAAATTAATTTTGAGACTGAAATTAATAATATATATTAATTACTACTTTTACAATGGACCAATTAATGAAATCAATTCCATTCATATGATTTAAAAAATAAAAATATTATTAAAATAATTATAAAAATAAGATAATATTATAAAAATAAAAATATATTTATAATATTTAAAATGAAAAATAATTTTAAAAATAGTCTAAAACTAACAAATCAATTAATGATTTGATTTTTAATTTTATTGATCCAACATATTGATTTAGTGTGATAAATAGCACATAGACTATATAATTTGAGATAATCTTTTTTAATTTATATCTTAAAGATGAATCTTTCATTATGCTTATAATGATAGAAATTGAGTCATACATTTTTCAGTTTTTACACTTTTAAAGAGTGATAAAACTGTTAAATTAACATAATTGCATTAATAAGGGTACGTAGAACTCTAATCATCTTCTCTTTTCACCTTTCCTTTCAAAATCTTTTTTTTTTCTTTACCCATCCTTTAAGGCTATCATCAGCTAAATCATTAGCGTTAACTCGTAATTTCATTATTTTTTTTACTACTTTATCTATTTTTTTTATTTTAATAAAAATAATTATGTATTTATTTTTATAGATTTTATAGTTTTGCTTATTTTGTTATAACTCCTATGAGAGTCTTTAATTCTTCCTTTATAAAGTACAGTTTCTCTTATATGTAAGTCATTATTATCCCTTTTATAAGATTAATTTATAATATTATTGAAACAATCAATTTATTTTTATAGTAATTCAATTAGACTCATTTAAAAATATAAAATGTCGAGTTGTGACTTTATATAGTCATTGAGTATAACGTGTTTTTCACTATTATGTAAATTCAATACTTTGTCAATATAGTTGTATTTCTACAAAAAAATATCATATAACTTTTCAAATCAAATTCAACATACTGGATGCTAATATAATATATTATGGGTTGAAAGTCTTAATTTTTTTTTTTATATATATTGATATTTTTGTATTTGATATTTCATGAACAAAAATTATTATCTTCCATCTCAAAAAAAAAAAACATAATTGCATTAATGAACACAAAAATCAATTATATAACGGTTAAGAAAGCATATATTTAAAAAGAATTATTTATTTTAATTATTTATTTTGTATAAATGAATAAAATTTATTTATAAATTCACATTTATTATATTTGATATATTAAAAAATTTATTTTGAATTCTAAAATTTTAATCTTATGAAATTAATTATATTTAGTCAAATTCTAAGTACACTTGAAACTAAAAAAAAGGACATAAGTTACAAAAACTACGAATAAGACTATTAACTCAAAGTAAGGTCTATGTTTAATCCAAATATAAGATATACTTATCAAATTAGAACCAACCACTATTTTTTATTTACAAATATATTTTCTTTTGTGAAAAATGAATGTCATATGAATTTATGAAATATTATGCAAAATAAAAATAATGATTTATTTGGAATGAATTTTTTTTCGTATAATGGAATTGAAACAAAAGTTTAATTTCTACTTTTTCAAATATTTTTATAAAATGGTATCATATATTAATTTTTATGCACAATAATAAATACATTTACCATATTTAGTTAAAGAAATAAGCTACCCGCACATGACTAGAAAATCTATAAAAACAAAAATACGTTTTCTTATAATTAAGCCTTAGGTATCAAATTTTGATTGATGGAGCAGAAAGTATATTTTACCTCCCAATTAAACTAACACTTAGAATCTTGTTGTTAGAGATTTTGTTTTTTGAACCATTGTTAAAAATATCAAAATGTTATAAATATAAAGAAAGAATAGAGAAAAGTAAATAGAAAATAGAAAATAGAAGGAAGAATAATTTTTGTATATTATTTCATTTATGTTAAAACATATTTATAGTGTCAATGGTTACTGAGATAGAGATAAAAATGGAGTTCTATTTCATAAGAACCTTTACCTATAGAGATAAGGATAGATATCCAATAACACTCGAATATTATCACAACACTCCCCTTTTGACGTCTATTACAAAAAATATGCCTTGTTAAACCTTATTAAGAAAAAATCCTATAGGAAAAAACATTAGTGAAAGAAAAAGAATACACTATTCTTCTAGAAATATAAAGTTGTTGCATTAAAAATCTTAAAGGAAAATCCAATGGGACAAATCCTAGGCTAAGGAAAAAAGAGTACAACATATAAGAATCTCCCCCCTATGAATATATAATTTCAAATAGAGATCTCAAAACTGGCGCATGTCAATTTTATTCACCAACTTCTCAAAAGTTGCTGTAGGGAGTGCCTTTGTAAACAAATCTACTAAGTTGTTAATAGATTGAATTTGATGCACATCTAAAACATCTTATTTCTAAAGTTCATGTGTGGAAAATAATTTTGGTAAAATATGCTTGGTTTTATCTCCTTTAATATATCCTCCTTTGAGTTGTGCAATACATGTAGCGTTATCTTCATATAACATAGTTGGACTTTTTTTTATCAAAAGGAAGATCACATGTTTTTTTTTTCATATGTTCAATAAAAAATCTCAACCATATGCATTCTCGACTTGCCTCATGAATGACCAATATTTCAGCATGGTTGGATGATGTGGTAGTTAAAGTTTGCTTAGTAGAACGCCAAGATATAGCAGTGCTACCATATGTAAAAAAGTAACCTATTTATGATCGAGTTTTATGTGGATCAGATAAATATCCAACATCTACATATCCAATTAATTCTGACTTCAAGTCTTGTGAATAAAATAAACTCATATTTGATGTACCACATAAATAACGAAATACTTGCTTAATACATTTTCAATGTCTTTGAGTTGGTGAAGAACTATATCTTGCTAATAAATTAACAAAGAATACTATATCATGTCTTATACAATTAGCAAGATACATTAATGCACAATAGCAATAAGGTATGGTACTTCTCGACTAAGAATTTCTTCACTATCACCTCGAGGATGGAAAGGATTTTTTTCACATCAAGAGATCGAACAACCATTGGTGAACTCATTGGATGACATTTATCCATATTAAACCATTTTAATAACTTTTCAATATAAGCTGATTGATGAATAAAAATCCCATAAAATAAATACTCGATCTGCAAGCTGAGACGAAATTTTATTTTTCCTAAATCTTTCATTTCAAATTCATTTTTTAAATATGTTATTGTCTCTATTAACTCTTCAAGAGTCCCATTGATATTCAAATCATCAACATAAACTACAATTACACCAAAACTAGATTTTGTTTTCTTAATAAAAACACATGGACAAATTGAATTGTTAGTATATCCTTCCCTCAAAAGGTATTCACTAAGACGATTTTACCGCATGCGCCCAAATTGTTTTAATCCATATAAGGATTTTTGTAACTTATTTAAATACATTTCTAGAGATTTTTGAATTGCATGCTTCAGGCATTTTTAATCCTTCAGGGAGTTTCATATAAATATCATTATCAAGTAATTCATACAAATAAATTGTAACAACATCCATAAGTTGTGTATGAAGTCCTTCAAAACTTGCAAGGCTAATTAAAAATCTAAACGTAATTGCATCCATAATTGGAGAATAAGTCTCCCTATAATCAACGTTGGGCGTCTGTGAGAAACTTTATGCTACAAGTTATGTTTTATATCTCATAATTTCATTTTTCTCATTACATTTATGCACAAATACTCATTTATAGCCTACCAGCTTCACACTTTCAAGCATTTGAATAATGGGCCCGAACATTGTGTTTTCAAGTGAATTTAATTTAGCCTAGATTGTCTATTTCCATTTTGGCCAATCATCTCTATGTTGATATTCATTAACGGACTTAGGCTCAATGTCCTTACTTTCTTTTGCAATATCAAGTGCTACTGTGTATGCAAATATATCATTGACAATGGTTTCATCTCAGTCCCATCTTTTTATTGAAGTGACATAATTTATTGAGATCTCTTTTTTTATCATCATTTTCACATACATAAACCCCTTATAAGGTTATTTGCTCATTAATGTCAACTATTTCTATTATAGACTCTTTAAGAGTATTAAATGTTTTGAAATTGTCACTTGATTTGTTTTGTTCCCTTTTCTTTCTTGGATTTTTATGCTTGAAACTGAGTGGCCTACCATGTTTCTAGCATGCCATGGACTCATTTGATATAGTATTAACTTATTGTCCTGCTAGGACATCAATTCTAATTGGAGCATTTTTCACTAGTATATGAGATTTAGTAACTCTTTTGGATCACAAAATGCATTTGGCAATTGATTTGCTATACTTTGTAAATGAGTGATCCTTTGAACTTCTAATTCACATTGCTTTGTATAAGGACCAATGTAATTTAGCGATAACTAGTTGGTTTGATGCGTATAAGAGTTGTTGCATGTAAAATTGCATATATCCAAACAGAGATAGGAATATTAGTTTTTCTAAGTAATGGTCTAGTTATTAATTAAAGTCGTTTAATAAAAGATTTTGCTAGATCATTTTGGATATGAACATAAGTAATAGGTTGCTTTATAGTTATTCCAATTGACATGTAATACTCATTAAAGGTCTTAGATGTAAATTCATCAGTATTATTAAGACGAATTGTTTTAATGACATAATCTAAAATTGTGCTTTTATTCAAATTATTTGAGCAAATTATCTTGCAAATGCCATATTTCAATTTGATATAAATACATGTGACCATCTTGTTGATGCATCTATCAACACCATAAAATATTTAAATGGTCAACATGGTGGATGAATTGGTTCATAAATATCACCTTATATACGTTCTAAGAATGTAGGTGATTCATTTTGAATTTTGCTTAGTGATAGCCTAATAATTAACTTTCTTTAGGAGCAAACCGAACATGAAAATTCATTAGAATGAATAATCTTCTAGTTCTTCAATGGATGACTGTGTGGGTTCTCAATAATTTTTTTGCATCATTGTTGATCTAGGATGACCCAGTTGATCATGCCAAATAAGAAAAATATTTGGGTCTGTAAACTTTTGGTTTACTACCACATTCATTTCAATTATACACATATACGTGTAATATAAGATAGAAGAGAAAGCAGATAATTTCTTTAATACATATTTCTTATCAAAAGTTGTGATATGAAAATATTCTATATTTCTCATATTTGTTGTCTTAATGTGATATCCATTTCCACGAATATCTTTAAAATTCAATAAATTTTTGCAAGATTTGAGAGAGAATAATGCATTTTAAATAAAGAGATGTGTCCCTTCAAGTAGTAATAGATTTGTTCTTCCGGAGCCTTCAATTATTCTTTTACCATTAGATATTGTACTAACGTAAGTTTTTCTCATTGTTAAATGAGAAAAGTATTTCTTATCTTTTAATATGGTATGTGTGGTTGCACTATCTGCAAAACACAAGTCTGCATCCTTTGTTTTAAGTGCTACTAATGATAGAGTAGGATCCATAATATCTTCACACAAAAATATATATTTGTAAGAAATATAATAATAAATCAACATGCATTCTATATCAAAATTAAATTCATAAATCATATATAGAAACTAAATATAAATTATTTCAAACTAATTCTCAAATGTAAAACTAACTAACAAACTAAATAACTAAAGAAACTTAAATAATAATTAGGCATTTATATTGCCATCACCAATTAAATGATCTATTTTTTCTTCATCATTCTAAAAAAAATATGAAACATCTAAATGTGTAACATCAATAAAATCATCACTAAAGATATCATTGTTGTCTTTTGTCAAATTTGCTTCTATATTTTTTCCTTTATCTTTTCAAAGATTACTAATAGAGGTCAACAAGATGTTTTGTTGTATGACAAGTACGAGACCAATGCCCTTTTATGTCACATTGATTGCACTGATTTTTTGAATATTTCTTCATTCCATTGTTCTCTTTCTATTTACATTTCTTCCACTTTTGGTGGATAGTTACATTGTTATTTCTATGACCACTACGATTGCTATGATTTCAATCATAACCTCAACCACGTTCTCAACCATGATTATTTCTTCGTCCTCTTCCTCATCCACACTCAAGATTGTTATATGTTGTTCCATTCAATTTAGGGAATGGAGAAGAACCAATTAGATGACTTTCATGATTTTTTAATAAGAGTTCATTATTTTGATCTACAACAAGAAGACATGAAATTAATTCAGAAAATTTCTTAAAGCCTTTTTCTTGATATTGCTATTGCAAGAGCATATTCGAGGCATGGAAAGTAGTATATGTCTTCTCTAACATATCATGGTCAGTAATATTTTCTCCACATAATCTCAATTTAGAACTAATTTTGAAAACAACAGAATTATAATCACTTACAAGTTTAAAATCTTGCAATCATAAATGCATTAATTCATAAATGAGCCGTCAGAAGGATTATAGATTTATGATGGCCCTATCTTTCTTTTCAAATTGTTCCAAAGAATTAATGGATCTTTAATTGTCAAATATTCAAGTTTCAGCCCTTCATGAAGATGATGTTGAAGGAAAATTATTGCTTTGTCATGATTTTTGTAAAGATTCTTGATTCATATTTTTTATTGTGTTTTCAAGACGCATAACATCTAGATGTATTTTGTCATCTAGCATCCATGATAAATAATTCTTGTCGATGATGTCAAGGGCCACAAATTCGAGTTTCATCAAATTTGTCATTGTCTCTTAAAAAGCTTGATAGCCTAAGGTATAACTAAAATAGTGTTGATAATGTGTTATAAATATAAAGAAAGAATAGAGAAATGTAAATAGTAAACAAAAATAGAAGGAAAAATAATTTATGTGTGTATTATTCCATTCATGGTAACACTTATTTATAGTGTCAATGGTTATAAAGATAGTGATAGAATATAGTTCTATCTCATAAACACCTTTACCTATAGAGATAAAGATAAACATCCAATACCATTAGAATATTATCATAACACAAACATTATTATCTCTTTATTTGTAAGAGCTATTAGTTTGCGGAATTTAACACTTTTATTTGATTTTTTTTAAAAAAAGTAAGTTTTAATATATTAATTTTAAGAATATGTTTGATTAAATATACTTTTTTTAAAAATATATAGGATTATTATATTTGGTTTATATAAAGAAAAATTCAAAAAAAATTAACTCAAACTATTATAATACCTCTAATATAATTACATTTATTTGATTAAATCTATATCAAAAGAAAATAAGTCATGCAATAAAATTTATCATAATGATCAAATCAATGTGAAATATAAATATTATTCAAAAATTAAATAATGATCCCCTAAAAAATAAATAATAACATGTTAAATAATGTAAATATTGTTCAAATCTTGTTGCATCCAATATATATGTGTGTGTGGTTAGGATTCTATTTAAGAAAACTATATAGGTTTTAATTTAATAAATAAATATATAACATATTTGATTACATTAAGAAATAGGAAATGAAATGTTATTTTAAGATAAATTTTGTAGAATTTCAATATTTTTTGGTATATAATAACAAGAATAGTGTGACATTTAAAAACTCTAGCCGTCTTTTTTCTTTTCTTTAAAGACATCTATTATTTGTTGGTGCTTTGAAGACATCTATTATTTTTTAGTGTTTTGAAACTATCATCATATATATATATATATATATATATATATATATATATATATATATATTCTATCAACGATAAACCTCTTATCTCTTTTTTTTTAATTATTTTATTATATTTATTAGTTTTTATTTCATTTTGTCTCTCTTTTGAGAGTTTTTATTTTAGATTTGTTATTTTATTTCTTTGGTGAGAGTTTTTATATGTTCTTTTAAGAGTTTTAGTGCTTTTAGATTGATTAATTAGTTTTATATGATATATTGTCGGACATTATCTTTCAAATCTATTCTAGCATATTATACAAATTTCAATGCATATCATGTTATAACATCATATCTGCTGAGAATATATATAATTGATAAATATACAAAATCATTAAAGAAAATTAATAGTAAAATTAGAATTATAATTTTGGAGTTGAGTTAGTATACATTAGTAGCATTGAGAATCAATTTCATATCGTACTCTATAGATCATAAGATTTTTTTTTTTATAGTTGTATAATTATTTATGAATGAAAATATTTTATATTATTTTACAAAAAAATATTGAGATATTTTAAGTTATTGGAATTCCATTTTTAAATTTTTAGAGTAAATTAAGGTATCAAATATGAAAACACAATTGAAATCATATTATAATTTTATTGTTTAGTATATCAAACATGCTCACAATGTTATATATTTTCTCATGTTATAGTAATTAAAAGTATATTTATCTATGTAATAATTATTAAAAAGTACTTTTTTTTTACTCATGAATGTAAAAAAAATTATTTTCTATATATAAAAAAAAAGATGAAACTTGCAAATTTAAAATTTTATTTTATTTTATGTAAATTAAACGGTAAAATTTAATAATTTGGAATTACTTTTTGGAGATAATCCAACAATCAAACTCGCCCTATAAACCTTCGGTTTTTTTTCTTACGGCAAATATACAAAAACCCAAGGGGTGGTTCCTCCATTGAGCTGTCTCCGCGCAACATGTTCAATCACCAATTATTGAGATCGCTGCTATGAGAGAGAACCACAAAGCCCATCACCCATTTTCCACCTCCTCAGGGTCTTCGGCCGATGGCCACCCAACCACCACTTCTCACATCACCTCCACCTTTTCTCACAAAAATGTAGTATGGTGGAATGGAGTCGGAGCAGGTTTGATTAGGGATCGCGCCGGTTGAGTATCGATTGTTTTTCCCAAATTACATATTCGACAATTAACAAATTTTATGTTCCATCCATTATCTGATTTGCTTAAGCTCCGGTTAGATATCAGGACAGATCCGATTGGGTATTATCTGATTAACTTTTTTTAATCTTTTTTTACATATTATATTTAATATTTTTAATTTCAATTCCACTCATAAAAATTCACATTTATTTTTAATACATTAATTATATTTAAAGTTAATATATTCATAATAAAAATAACTAAAATATAATCAAATTGGAGCAAGATAGATAGATTCAATTAATAGATGGATCAAATATTATTAGTCACAAGTCCGATAACAGTATTATCTACAGGAATTCTATTCCCATTTCCAATTTTTATCTACCTCAGTATTAATAACCGCCAAATTAAAAGGTCTAGCGTTTGATGAAGGTAGAAAATTAACCTCTAATATAACGATAAAAATATCAAATATACCTTAATAAAATCACAACATTGAAAGAGTGAAAATAGTAAATCAAAAAAAAGTAGAGGTATAAATAAATCAAGATAGTTCGTAAGTTAATTGAGATTCTCTCGAACATATTTGAAATTGATTCGATGTTAATCAAGTTAAGCTTAAACGTAAACTATTTAAGTAGCTTGTTGAGTCAAGTTCGAATATTAAAATATTCAATTTGATAGTCTTGCGAGCCTAATCGAGTTTTAATATTTTTATTCTTTTATCTTTTATATTTTAATATATTTATATAAATAAATAAGTTGAATTAAATTAATCTAGATTTCAAACTTAATTGAGTTTATACAAGTTATATTTTGATATTTCAAAATTTTTAAAATAACTAGTTGAGCTAAGTCAAATATTTCATCGAATTGAGCTTTAACTTAAACAAAAAAATTAATCGAGTTTTGAGTTTTATAATTAAATATGAACTTGAATTTGACAAAATTCATCTCAATTTGATTCAACGATACCCCTATTAGGAAATATAGTATATCGATGCATTATCATTTTTATTTCACTTAAGGAAAAATCATGAATATTTAGGTATATCCTTTTTCACTATTCGATATCACCTTATATACAAAGTTAATATAT
>CATIWR010117119.1:0-12124 GCA_949677035.1 Omphalea diandra | reverse complement strand
CACCATTGAATTAGTAAAATACCCAATTGAGTGATTGGGGAGTGGATGTAGGGATTGTTTTGCCCGAACCACTATAAAATCTTTGTCTCCTTGCAATTCTTTCTTCTTCCCTTAATCTTTAGTTTAAATTTTTAATCACCAATTCAACCCACTTCTTGGTGCCTAGGGACAACATCGTGGAACATGGAGCCATGACTATGGAAATGGCAACACACTCTACAATTAAACTCTATGACTACGACTCAAGTTTAAACATTATAAGTTCATCCGTGCGAAAACACTATAATAGCTATTTTATGTAAGTGACAACAATATCTTATCTAAAATGACTCAAAATACTCATTTGAACTTCGAAATCTATAAAAATGATCCTAATATGATTTTTGGGTTTTAAGAAAAACTTTCAAAAAGTGCTAAACAAGTGTAGGATCCACATTTTAAGCTTTTTTGTGTTTATATATATATATATATATATATATATATATATATATATATATATATATACTAAGATTCACATATATTTTCTTAGAATGAAGCATGCACTTTGTAATCAAAATAAAAAAAAAAATTTGTGAGATATAAGTCCTAGCATTGTACAAGGTAGTTTCAATCTAGATTTATAAAAAGTTTCCTTAAAAAGGATTTGTTGGGGACTAATCTTGAAATCGAAAAAGTATCATTACAGGAGGTTGGTCTTGAACCTTAAAAAGGACTGTTGAGATAATGAAATCGTAAGGATGAGTTGAAGAGTAGGCGTAGACCATGGATTTAAATCACATTCGCGATTGTGTACAACGGTATTGAGGCTATTGTGGTCGTAGCATAGTAATAATGACAAACTACTACTCAATTTTTATGTAAAATATTACAAACTAAAAATACTTATAAAAAATGTGACTTACATCTAATTAATAAACATAAATTTCACTATTTAATTTTTAAAAATTTTTAAGTTAATGTATGAAAAATTTTTGAAATGTTAGTTAATTGAGTCTTGATGTGGCACAAATAAAATAGAAGAAAAATAAATAAAAGAAAAGAAAAAATTTTAAAAATATGATCCGTTATATAACGGTCATTATCGTTATATAATGATTATTACCATTAAGATCGTTATGAGTTACAAAAATTTTTCAACCGTTAAATAATGGCCAAAACAGTAACAAAAAACCAAATCACCGTTATATAACAAACAGTTACATTATGTAACTGCCGTTATTTAAATCCACTAAGGCAAGGGATTTGTCAGCCCAACATAACATTGCTCTTCTTCCTCTACTTATTTGACTGTGTATTTGTTTTGAGTGCTTACATTTTTGCTACGTTCTTGCAAAGAGTTTTTAAAATTCAATTCAACTCCCTTTCCTCTTAGCTTGTCTCCAAGGCCAAAGTGGTATCAGAGCCAAGTATCCATTCTGGAAGATTTAATTATCTTGGAGTAAAGATAATGATGACCATCAATCTTCCCATCAAGAAAGCCTTTTCATTATTAAACCGTCTTATTTTTTATGAAACCCTAATATTACTAATTCTTACAAGACTATGATAAAGAATCAAAGTTTAAAAGGCTCAACCTCTACAAATAAGAGATCATCATCCTTTCATAATAATAAAGTGAAGAATAACTGATTCATGGCTTTGGAAGGAAGCTTTAATAAAGCAAGTGACTTTAAATATAAATTTACTGTTACTGAGTTATTAAATGCGTTGAAAGCCACGAATGATAACTTAGTTAACGTTTTTAAGAAATTCTAAGAAAAAAAAAACTTTTGAAAACTCCAGGATTTGATTTGAAAAATAAAATGCTTCTTTGATTTCCTCAAATGATTATTTGAAAAAGACAAAACAATACCTTGCTATAAAATTCCAAAACTTTATAAGTTGTAAAGGAAAATAAAAATTTTTTAAAAATAAAATATCTCCTCTCTTGAAAGTGCAAAATGATTTTGAAAATAAGCTTTGTTTTGATGATTTAGCAAAAGATGTTGAATCTTATATATATATATATATATATATATATATGAATTCCAAAGAACATTTCTTAAAGGTTTCTAAAGGAAAAATACAAATTATATGTCGCTCTTGATTCTTAACATCAAACATGACTCAAGTCACAATCTTGCATCTACATCCTCATCTAAGTGAGATTCACCCTTGCACATTCATGACCTAACACAATTACATGGCAACCCTACTAGGCCTAAGACATATCATGCTTACAAATATAAGCCACAAAGACCTAGAAAATAAAATATGCACGCTTGCACGCTTACATCTTATATGCAGTCTCAAAAGTCATGCCAACATCATCGTGCACACACATCAAGACCTTATAATCTGAATAATTCATGTACTTAAGAATTTATCCTAGGTCTCATACATATGGAACATATTATCGTTCATATATGCTTAGAAGAATTGTGAATGGTTGTTGTAATTATTGTGATTTACACACTTTACTTATTATGTTATGCTAGGAGAAGTCATTAAGGAATGATTTTGAACACTAATTAATCCCTTGGTCCTAAGAAATTGTAAAGCCAAACAAAGGGAATACATGGTGAATTATGAACAGCTGATCTCCATGATGAATGACAGTAGGGAAGAGCTTTAAGTTGAGAGGGAGTTGCGTGCTTAATTGTTGATGTCTGTTTTCTTTTCAACTCCTGATATATTGACCTTAAGTTTTTTTTTTGTTTTTTTTATGACACATTTAACCTTTTGTGTTTTGCTTTGACTTGTACTCCGTTATAGGCTCATTTTGAACTTGCATTATTCCTATACGATCTTCAGCTCTTAGATTTATTCTCCTGGACCTTGGAAGCCCTCAGCTTTATGCTTCTTCAACTTGGCAGACAATGATAGATTTCACTTTTACATGTCTCGCAAAATCAAAATCAATGGTGTGGAGAAGGAATTTTTAGGTCTCGGCAATCTCACGTTGAAGGCTTAAGGTTTAGAGCAATAGGAGAGAAATTCAAGAATAGACCAGATTGACTCTCCCCACCCCAAATTTGGATTAATCGATACCTAAACTTCATACTAAATGGGCGGCTTTCACCAAAAAATAAATAAATCACTGCTATTAATGTGGAATGAGGCATTATACATTAATGTTTAGCCGACAATTCACAGAACTTACTAAAATGAAAATAAGGAATCGCCAGTTCAGATATCCCTTATTGAGAATTAGATTTTTTTTATTTATTTTTTAGAATATAAGTAGAAGTTATTGAATAATGAGAATTGTGAAGGAAAAAAAATACCTTCTCCATTGGATCATATAATAATAATAATAATAATAAAGTGAAGCACATTCCAGTTGCTGAGGTTTAAATTTGCATACAGTGCAAGATATTTATATAATGTGTTTCCTTTTAGGCGTCTGTTTCCTATGTCAGTTTCTACTCCATTTCTCATCTTTTCTTCCTTTCTTTCATCCTATCTCAAATTTCTGCTGATCGTGACTTAATGAAACATCAAAAATTGTATGATCTCAGTATCCTTGCACTTGTGCAGATTCCTGGGTCTACAATTGCTTGCTCTTTATAAGCTCTTAGTTGGAAAAATAAGTTAGGTCTTTTCTTCTAAGCATTTGGCACACCTGCATCTGAAACCAAAATCTGCAAGTAATGCCTGCCTCTCTTCAAACATAAGGTCCTCTTCTATATACGAAATGGTAACCTGAAAATGCCAGGTCATTTTTTTTTTTTTTTATCAACCCATTTTTCGGTTTAGAAAAGTTTCATGAGAGTTAGAACCATATGCAATGAGTGAGTGAACCTACCTCTTCTCCCGCACAAATGGATCTGAGGGCAATGATTGTTGCATGGCCATCCCTGTCCTGCAATTGATGACAAATACAAATGAGAAGACCCATAATGATGAAAGAAACCAAATGACTGCAAGAGAACTGTGATATGCTTCTTGTGTAAAGAATACATGAAATGTGCCTTCAAACTGATCAAGAATGCTGTACAGAACATACTTCCTCTCTTTTGAAAGCTCTTGCGTTCAGGCAACAAGAGTGGTTCATACAACTCTGTAAAGGATATAATGCAGTACCAAATGCAAAAATGAAGAATGAAATAAATAGCCAAATAATCATACAGAAGTAACAGTAATATAAATGATGCAGAAACCAGAATAACATTCAAACAACATAAAAGTAATTAACTAAAGAAAGCAAACTTTTAGCAGCATGCAACAAATACCAATAGCAGCAGATATCATTTAGAAGAATGAATCATTCAAATTCACAAAAAAAAAAAATCACATAGAATAAAACATAGACGGATGTAATTTAAAATCATAAAATGGAAATAGAATCCATGTAGTAGTAGCCTTCTTTCCACCTTACCTAGAGTAAGAGAAATGCTCGCATGCAGGGGCGGAATGAGAACTCCTGATGTAGTTGATATCCCTCCCCATTTGGAGAGACGGACCTCTTAATAAATTATTATTTTATTTTAGTAGGAAACTTAATTTATTGTTTTCTAGGGTTACTTAAGCTATTTTATATTTTGGTGGACTATTTCGTAATTTTTTATTTTAGTTTTCTCTGTATAAGCTTGTAGCCTCAATAGGAATATTCAGTTCTGGAATCAATAAAATATTCTTTAGCGTGTTAAAACGTGATTGTACATCAACTCCCCACTCAGAAGCCAAAGTTAAAATGTAAAATGGGATATAAATGAAACTACTTATAAAAATAGGGAACAAAATGAATGAAATTTGGAGGAAATATCATTAAATTTTTCTATACTAAAATCTAAGAGAGGTGCGGGGGAGAGGAGAAGTTGGCCAACCTATAACCTAATTGTACCCCTGCTCATGGGAATGACTAATTGACATATACCAGAGAGAAGAAAATGACAGTCCTTTCACATCCTTTCCTGGAGTCGACACTTGATTTACAAGCAGAATGCAGCAGTCATGTTTTCAATTGTCTGTACCTAAAATACTCCATAGAATCACATCTTTTATGCAAATATTACAGTGAAGAGAACAAATATAAACTAATGGTTACCAAGGGAAATGAATCCTGAAGATCAGGTGATAATCATATTCGCAAAAATAAATGGAACCAGTCCATATTACCCAACATTGCATTTAATGCCTACTGGACTTTTTTCCACTATTGAAAAATCATGGAAGAGACATTTTACTGAATTTCAAGCCTTCTTTTCTTTTTGATAAATCAGAAAGTTAATTCCCAGCAATTTGCCATATACCTTACGCACACTTCCAATAATTAGCTAAATAGAATAAAAATAGTTAATCTAAAATGAAAAATAAAATAAGATAAAGATATATGGGTGTAATGCACAAATAATTACCATAACTGTAACCCAATGAAAAAAATAACAGCATAGAAAAGTAGTATCCTAGCAAGAATAGAAGTACACCAAAACGTCCAAGTAAACCAAAAAGTCCTAACTTAGAATAATAAAGACATGTGTATCCATCAGCATCGAGAGCTAAAGCAGTCTCAGTTAATTTAAATCATACCTTGACAACAAACTGAATACCCATCTCTAGGAACATCAAGAAGTGGTTGTGTAATTTCCTCAGCTTCTCTCTGCAATGCATGAATTCAGAAATGGCACCAGAGTTCAATATTCTAATAAAAAAGACAAACTCAGGATAAGCACACACTAACCTTTGCAGGATATGAAAGATCATCAATGAACAAAAAATAATCCTCCACCGGAGATGCTACAACCAAATCACTGAGTCAGAAATGAAATTTCAATTATTACATTAAAGCTCCAGAAAATCAGGCCTAGGATAAACATACCAATACAATCCATTTTAAGGAAGCATTTGTATCTTGTTCCAATGCTAAACCAGGTCCATTAAACATATAATTATTTCTGCACAAAAGATGAACAAATTTCAGTAGAATGGAAAAAAAAAAAAATGGAGACTTGAACAATTGAGATGCTTACAAATTATTCAGCTCAAACATGCCCATAATATTCCCATCCATTTCGAGGGAGAATACTTTATTGTGTCAAGGACATCATTTTATCAAACGAACATCATGCTATGAAACAAACATCAAGTCAAAGCTCGAATAGGAGACATGGCTTACATTCCTGATCAAAGATTGCATCCTTGATAAGCTTAAGTGACTGCAAAAATTCAAACAGAACCATCAGGACCAAGCATATAAAAAAGCAAGGGGGAAAAAAAGCCTACACAAATACGCAGAAGACACAAAAAGTTTCATGTAGAACCAATGAGTGACATGAAGACTAAGATACCAACTTTCAAAACTGTTGCTAGTTATATTTGACAAACTTTTCAATGAGATAAAGTTATTCTAAATTCAAATCTACCTGACTAAGAATGGTCAACTTAAAGAACGACAGAATTAGCTGAAATCTAACTTCCCGTGGCATGTGAAAGGTTCAGATAAAGAATAAAACAGATAAGTAGAGAGATGAAAATTTTAGGCTGTTCATTAATATTAAAAATTCAAAGAGGGCCATGACATCATGTTATTTCTTTCACACTTTCTCATAACCTACTAACCTTTTTCTGATAAGCAACAAATTATAATTAAGACATGAGGTGTGACAATCACATTCTGGGGAAGTACAGAAAGTACAAAAGAGTATCCCATGGATGGAAAAAGAAAACCCCAAGGTCAGGAATTGAAGATATCCAAAATTTGTAGTAAATTGCAAAAACAAAATTTTCCTATTTGTCGTGATTCTAACTACTTAGGATCAGTCATGAATAACAACTGGAGGTGTATGATGACTATCATGCACGAACTCACTCTGGAAAATAACAATAGTAAGGAGTAGAGAAGCTGGTTAATAGAAGTTAAACCATTGAATATAACCAATTCTGCAAAAGCCAATTCATAGATGAACAAATTCGGAATTAATTGTTGTTGGACCATATTTGTACAGTATGTCCAACGAGCATGAGTGTCTTAAAGATGCACAATCTGCTTTAGGTTATGTGATGAACTGAAATCTTGCTGCGAATGCAAGATCCATTATTTCTGTCCTAAATGCTGCTTCATTGGAACAATCAACATCATCTGGCAATGAAATACATTCCCACCACCTAAGTGAAAAAAGAAAATGCAGTTTGAGTGCCCTCTATTTTCTTAAAACTATAAATATGTCTTATTATTTGTATTTATAATATGCACCATCAACATACAGCTGCCAACATGTCTCTTCCTAAAGGTAATAAATGTCATACTCTGAAACCTTCTTCATAGGTGTGACTAAACAGCATTGGCAAAGATTGTTTTAAGCTGCAAGAAGACAAGGCAGCATAGAAAATGATTATCTACCTTCTCTTGTATCCAATTGATGTTGGCTTCCATGCCTCCAAAAGTAAAGATAGACCAGGACAGTCCAAATCAACTGGATCAGTGTACGTGTTTTGTCCTTTTAGATGAGCAGCTTTTAGGTTTCTGTATCTTAAAATGGTGAAAGAAATTGTCTGCAAACAGGACATAAGTAATTTGGTCATCCCCAAGCAGGTTCATATTTCAGTTGCATCGTGTAGAGTTCTTTGAGACACCTTAAATGAAACTGAAATTTATGCATCATGCATTGCCCTTTTTTTGTTCAACAATAGTTGCACACCTACATTCCAATTCACTTTCAAATACAGCATTGTGGGAAAAAAAAAATCCTAAATAATAACATAGAAGGAACAAAATCCTGTGAGATTCGAGAGGCTGAAACCATTAGTCTTCCAGGCAAAGTTCCATGGAGATACAAAAAATCTATGCAACCACTCAGTTTTTACTATAATTAGCTAGACATAATGCATTGCAATCCAAATATCAGTTTGATAGGGCTAATGGTCTCACAAATTCTAAAATTAGTGTGAATTTTCAAGTTTATACTATTGTTAAAGATTGCATTCTATACTTTATGATTGCTAGCAATTGTATCTAAGTGTATGAATCATGACACGAAACATGTCTCTATACTGAGCTAGGTCTGAATTGACATGTCCACATAGCTAATCAAGCTAAATAAGACAAGTCGGGTAAGACAGAAACTCTCTAACCACTTCAATGCCTCCCTACACATTCTCTCTCTTTCAAAATCTGCAAATCTACAAATTTTAGGGGTTAGATAACTTCAGGTGGCCCTAGTCAAATATTTTAAATCCTACTCTACCTCCCCAACCAAACATGCCAAGTTAATGCTTCTCAGTACAGAAACATTTATAAAGGTATGTTTTCTGCCCTCAGATTGAAGAAACTAATAAAACAAAAAGAAGAAAAGGATGAATTTTAAAATCAAAGCTCTCGCTGTCTAATGTGAAGAAAACACAAGTTTTGAAATGCCAAATTGTATAGTTCTTTATGCAATAATCCCATGACTAATTAGGCCCTCTCCACAGTGCCAAAGAGGATGAGGAGGACGGGAATGCAACTTTTTACTTTATGGCATGATGAAAAATATGTAAAGTGCATCATTTTCACTGGATACTGCAAATGATACAACAATTTTGTTTCAATCATCCATTCCATCACTTATAAAAAAATCCTAACTTAATAAAAAGAAACAGATTTGGTATCTTAAGAGGTCTAATAAATGATTGGCCATAGATCTACAAGTATAGATATAGATACAGATCAATTACAATATTTGTGGAATAAAATATCTAATACATGCAAAAGGCATGGCTGCTCATACAGAAATAAGGAAATAGAAAGTTAATAAAAAATCAAAATAGCAGATACCTTGGCCGCAATGAGGAAAATATCATTGGTTTCTGTGAAAATCAAAGAACATAAAGGACCTGGGGGGGGGGGGACGATGAGAAGGTAGAAAAAGCGCAAAAAAGCAACTACACTTAAACAAATAAAAAAAGAGCAATAGCCTTGAATGTAAGACTCTACTAACAGCATGTTGTATAAATTTTGAAAGTGCCTTTCCAGATACTGACTCCGATCTCTCCCCAATGCAAAGTAGTGAATGAGAAGAGTCCCAATCGGCCTCTGCGCATGTTTTGCTACAAAAATATTGACAACATTGTTAACAAGGGAATATTTCATGCCAGATTCCTAGTAAAGAAAAGCAGAACGAACAGATTTTCATAAAATTCCAACAGCAGAGAAAAGCCACTTGAAACTAGGGTACAAACCAGAATCATGAAGCTCCATGGGTCTTGCTTGCAGCTGCAAAATAGCAACACTCCTGTTTCAGGTTTGAAAATTTTGCCATTGCCTTGTATCCATCTTCTCTTAAGACTTTGTAAGCCTTTCTGAGGGTTTTATAAAGCATTTAAAGGATCCTCTTGCTTCACATAGAAGTAACAAAGCCACCATCACAAGCAGGATCAAGAAAAAAAATAAAGAACTTTTGGCTGTAGTGACTCAGTTTGATTTGTTCTCGGCCATGGTTCAGGTATCCAGTATCATTTGGAAGGCTAGTTGCCAGTTTCACATAATTCCATCAAATCAGCCAGAAGAACAGCATAGTTGCTGTTAAGTCCTCGGAAAAATTTTGTAAGCCTAGTACTACATATATTTTCAAATGTTATATTAAGAGCACAACAGCTTTACAGCACAAAAAGAAACACATACACACACACACACACACAAACACATGCATACAAAGGAGAAGATATTTGAAAGAAAATATTAGATTAACAATAACTTTATCATTGAAGTAATATTAGATTTACCTACAGTAGAAAGCTTCTCCACATCCCCCAGGACAAGAAATGGCTGAAGGCAAGGGAAACTTATTAGAATGAGGCAATATCAATTCGCCATTCATTAATGATTCCACAACCCCTTTAACTTCTCCATTGGAACTGCTGGAGGCACATATCTCCAATTTTTTACAATCTTTAATATAACAATCATCTTCATCCTCAGATATATCGGAGTCACAAGAATCTTTTTAAGTACGTGAATGTACTTCCTTATCACATTTATTGCTTGCTGACACACCCAAACTTTACAAATAGAGCTTCCTCCCAATCTGAAATTCTATTGAGCCAATAAATTGGAAACAAAAGCTACACACAAGACAGTCAATCTGTAAAATGGAACAAGAATTGAAAATAAAAATTGTAGTCTTTTGAGCAAGATATGGCAAGAAAGTAATGGGAAAAAAGAAGAAGAAGAAGAAGAAGCAATATTCATATTTTCAAGACCTTGTTTGAAGGATGCTGAATACCCACAAGCATTGAGTCCTTCAAAATAAGTTCCCCTTCTTTGAAACATCAGCATAAAAACCTGAAATACACCATTTGCATTTGTCAATCTTGAAGTGCATATCATAATTTTGGAAGGTATATTAAAAAAAAAAAAAATTAATGTGACTTTCACATCAAGCCATTTTCCATAATCACTACAGCTGTAAAATAATCCAGGCTACTCAAGCTTTGTCAAGTTCAACTCAGTTAAACACTTGTTCATTCATGGCACAAACTGAATATGATCACACTCGATTTTATTTTAACGAACAATTTCAAATATGTCTAAGCTCGACTTGAGAGCTCATGAACAACTCAAAATCAGTTTATAACACAATTTTTCAGAAACGTTAAGCATATTTTTATATTTTCTTAATCATTTTATAAAATAACTATAAAATATCCATAGATTAGCTTGGAAATGAATTTCAAAAATATAAATCACTCATAATGCACATTGTTTTGATAAAAATAATGTAACTATTATTTAAAGTAATACTAAATTTCATTAAATGTGGTTAGTTTAAGCTTATGAACAACATCTAACTCAAAATTGTTCAGAAAAAAATCTTGGAAAATAAATTGAGGTCAATATTAAGCATAATTTAAGCTCCAGCATGAAATAAATACAAATAAAACGAAGTTCCCCATCATAGTTCTTGGCTCAACCCAATCGAACTCCTCACTAACAAGTACATAAAACTAAGGAGCAGAAAAAGCAGAATTGTTTATCAGTACATGACTGTTCCTGAACCTGAATATATTTGATGATGCAATATATATATATATATATATATATATATATATATATATATATATTGAGCACATACATATCATCAAAGCTCACATTACGCATATTTTTTAGCCTATTGTACAGGCTGTCTTGTTTAGTCATCAGGAATAGGAAAAGGCAAATTAAGAGAAAATTCTGAAGGACATTCTTCATTAACTATTATAACCAAATGAATATATTTTTCCTTATCAATTATCATTAATTGTTTTGATTTGGGTGAAAATTTTCCTCCTCCACCTCTTCTCCCCAGTCCCCAAAACCCACCTTCTGTTTTTCAAATTTTGTATAATAAAATCAGCAGGTAGTTTTTTTATATTGTTCAATATCACTCCTATCCAAAACTTCAACTATCATAAATTACCAGCTATCAACTGCAAAGCAAATAGATTGATTCATCCATTAAAAAAGGACCAACAATCAGTATGTCATTCAAACAACGCGAATTTTTACACTCGGGAGCTCAATAGCATAATCATTTTTTTTTTTAAGAAAAAAAGAAAGAACAGAATATATATCTTTTTCAGCATATGATACAAGTTAGGAAGAAATGAATGTACCTTTTCCAAACTCGCCATTCTGCTTGACTTTAATGTCATGGCATTTGCTGCTCGATATAAGCTCCTCAAAATACTCCTAAAAACCATGACCTATCAATCCAAAAAGAGCACCCCAACGCGCCCCCCCCCCCCCAACCCAAAAAAAGAAAAAAAAAAGATTTCAAATGGAGTACCTGGAGTTGGAGAGGAGAAGAGCGGAGATTTTAGAAGCGCACTTGCCATCGATTGGGCAAATTGTGTCCATTTCCAAATGCAAAGCTAAAGCTGTGAATTGATTATTAGCTTCTCAGGACTGGAGAGACGCGCTATAAAATCAAGTGCGTGTAGTGCTTTATTGCATAAAACAAAACAAAACAAAAATTAGGATTTAATTGCTAAGAACAATAAAGTTATAGAACGGAAATGTAGAAATTCTTAGAAACTCTTTTAACTTTTATTTAGTAAACTGAAATTTATTTATTTTTTATGCTATACAAAAGTGTTATTTCTTAAAGTATTTATATTGAATAAAAGGCAAAGAAAAAAAATATATCTTTCAGTATTCCAGATATATATATATATATATATATATATA
>CATIWR010117116.1:0-11333 GCA_949677035.1 Omphalea diandra | reverse complement strand
TATATATATATATATATATATATTAGGATAATGATGAAGAAAGAAGGGACTTTATTAATGAGCTAAAAACTAAAAAACTAATTACAAGAAAATGTTTTATATACAAGATGAGCTAACCAGCTTAGCAAAAACTAACTAATTCTTAATTAAATAAATCAATTAACTATTTCATAATGCAACAAAGTAGGTTGTTCGTATGGAACTTTAAAATCTTTAAATAAGTAGCCTAGCTAAACAACTTCATAAGTGACAAATTGCCATTGCTTGATATTCTACTTCTAAGGAACTTCTAGCCATTATACTTTGCAATTTAGACTTCCAACTTACTAATGAATGTCCAAGGAAGATGCAATATCCTATCAAGGATTTTCTACTTTCTTTGTAAGACCCCCAATCACTATCAACAAAGGCATGCAACTGAAGATCAACACTGGTAGAGAAGAAGATTCCCTAACCTAGAGCATTTTTCAAGTACCTTAGAACCTTTAATGCAACTTGAAAATGCTTCTCAACTAGCTTATCCATGAATTTGGATAACACATGTATTGTATATACTATGTTAGGCCTTATCAATGTTAAATACATCAATTTGCCATGTACTGTATATACTATGTTAGGCCTTATCAATGTTAAATACATCAATTTGCCAACAATCTTTCTATATTTATAAGGCTCTTCAATAAGACCATCCTGTATATGAGTGAGTTGGTGATTAACTTCCATTGGTATGGCATAAGGTTTAGCTGCAAGAACTCCATACTCATCCATTAATTCCAAATTATACTTCCTTTGGGATAATGCAATCCCTTTGGATGAGCTAGCAACTTTCAAACCCAAAAAATATTTTCAATTGTCCCAAATCCTTTAGTTTGAATCTTGTCTCTAACATTTCTTTAACCCTCTGCACTTGCAATTGATTATTGCTTGTTGTAGCAATATCATCTACATATAATAGTAAAGCAACAAACCCATAGTCATCTTCTTTAGTGAATAAAGAATAGTCTGCCATTGATTGAATGAATCCATTCTTGATCAAATACTCAACAAATTTTAAATTCCACTGCTTTAAAAGCTTCCTTTAATCCATAAAGTGACTTATGAAGTTTACAAACCATTTGAACACCATTGGTAGTAATTTTAGTCACATTATCCCTTCTGCCCACCCCCCCTGCCCCAAACTGATAGCCCTAAGGTAAATCCATGTAAACTTCTTAAAATAAATCACCATTTAGGAATGCATTACTGATATCAAGTTGGGCTAAATGCCAACCTTTGATAACAGACAATGCAAGGAACAGTCTAGTTGTGGTGTGCTTGACCACAGGGCTGAATGTCTCTCCATAATCAAAACCAAATTGTTGAGTGTACCCTTTAGCCACTAACCAAGCCTTATACTTCTTTATAGTCCCATTAGAGTGATACATAGTCTTAAAAACCCACTTACAACCAATTGTTTACTAATTGGGTGGTAATGGAACTACTGACCATGTATAATTGCAAGAGCCTCTAATTAAACATTATTAGTTGCAATCCAAAAATCATGCTTAATAGCTTATGCAAAAGTAATAGGATCGAGTGTACCAGATATAGCACAAGTAAAAGAGTGAAAATAAGGAGGGAGATGAGAATAAGAAAGAGGTTGAGATAAAGGATAAGCATTAATAGAATGAGTAAATGGAATATTATGATGATAAGCTTAAAGTTAAGTAGGAATTTTAAGAGTTTTTAAGCTTCTTCTAAGAGGAACTTTTGGCCTTTGAGTACCAAGAAGGGAGATTGAATTAGTGGGAATCTAAAAAATTTGGAGGGAAAATAAAGTGTTTGGAGATTGGAAAAGAAGTAGAAAGAAATAACACACAATATTTATAGTGGTTTGGGTGTTAACAAACCCTACTTCCACTCACCAATTCTTCATAATTAGGTGTTTCACTAACTCAAAGTGGTGTTTTTAAGCTCACATCAAACTTGTACAATGTGTTTTAATGACTCACACACAAACCTATAATTTGTGTTTCAAGGTTCACACAAAAACCTCATTCAATTATTTTTCACAAAGGCTCACACTTCAACCTATTACAGGAGTTTTGATAGCTAGACTAACTTTCAACCCAATTACAATGATGTTTAATGCTTACACCCAACAACAATAACTTAATACAAAGAATAAGAAGTTGTGAAGTAAATTTGCAAGCATTTGGTTACAATCAATGAAATTCTCTTGCATTCATATCTGTTTGGTGGAGTATTTATAAGCAACAACCACCAAAGAGACGTTACTAACACACTATGCCTAAATCTCTAAGGTAAACTAGACAAATTTTGCATTAAATACCTATCAGACTGATTTTGAGGTTGTGACTGGCATTTCCTGGTCGTGAATTTCCAATTTGCACTAAAAAGACCAAAATCACAGTAGAGAACTCTGTTTTATGTCTAACGACTAGTCCATGTGGCGTGTTGCTATTGGCGTTCCAAGAAATATAACCGTTGTGTTTGTATAACCAACCAAAAATTGCGGCCACGATTAAGATTCTCATTAAATGCAACAAGGACCGCGAATCCTTCTGTTTGATGAGGAGAAATCACTTCCAGAGGTCGCGGTCTTGGCGAGTTTTTTGCTCTCGCGAATTTTGATATCTCAATGATCATCTTGGACACTTGACATGTTATGGTTGCTCCTTCCATTCAGCTACAAAATTTGTTGTCGCGACTTAGAATGCGAACATCAACGCGAATCTCTCCATATGACATTCAAGGAAGGTTAGCATGAAAAGTAATGCTCTAGCTATGTTAAGTATATATTGGTGTTTCCTCTCAACAATGTCATTCTATTGAGGGGTATAAGCACATATTGTTTAGTGAATAATGTTGTGAGAATGAAAGAAAGTAGAAATGTTAAACTCTGTGCCCTAATCTGTTTTAATAATTTTGTTGTGTTTTTGAAATTGAGTGTTAATCATGTGACAAAAATATTCAATCCAATGAGAGGTTTCGGACTTGTGTTTCATAAGAAAGGTCCATGTACATTTTGAAAATGCATCAATAATTATGAGAAAGTAATGATTCTTATTAAGTTCTGATTGGGAATATAGGCTCCATACATCCATGTGTACAAGTTCAAACAAATCACTAATAGTAGTAACAAAAAGCAAAATGGCAATCTCTTAAGCTTTGCCGTTAGACAAGTTATACAAGTTGATTGACTATTATTGCTAACAAAAGAAAAAAATGGTTTCAAAGTGGGAAATTGATGTAAATCTATATGTAGCCTGTGGTGCCAAATCTCAAAAGTAACACTATGAACAGAAGATGAAAATGTAGAAGTTGAAGTAGGAGTGACAAAATGAGAGGATAACTGAAGGAAGTGCAATCCTTGATGGACTTTAGCCAATCTAATCATTGTCCAAGAAGAGAGGGCATGAATGAAACAAAATTGTTGAAGAAAAAGAAACAAATATCTGTGTTGACAGTTAATTGACTGACTGAAATAAGATTAAAAGTGAAAGCATGTATTTAAAGAACAATAGTCAGAGTAAGGAATTCATTACGAATGACAGTACCAACATGTGTAACAATGGTCTTCATACCATTAGGCAGAGTAACAAAATAATTTTTAACACTTTTAAAAGAAGAAAAGAATTTCAAAGAATAGTCAATATGATCTGTTGCCCCTATATCGATAATCCAAGACTGAGAATAAGATTTAGATTGTAACATGTTTTTAAGCAAATCAACATTAGAAGTAGAAAACACTAATGACATGTGAATTAGTAATCGAAAATGCAATGTTAGTGGTCTTGAGTTGCTCACTAAACATAACAATGAGTTGTGTAACTTGTCTTTGGTCAAGTTAAGCTACGGAACCGTAGTTGGAGTCACATCAGATGAAGTTTCCCTATTCATTAAAGACACAGTAGGTGGAGGTCCTAATATCGAAGCATGAGCTGAACTATTGTTAGGAACAGGTGAAAAAGTACCCTTACCCATAACGAACTTGAAACCTTGTAACAAGTCCCTTTAGTATGTATGGCCTTGCCACAATGTGTACAATATAGGTTATCTTTATTCTTCTTCACTATTAAGGCAGTAGAATCAATAAAAGTTTGATACTGCATCAAGAAAGCTTTTTGATTTTCTTCCCTAAGAACCATATTATAGACCTGATCTAGGGTAGAAAATGGCTTCATCAAGATAAACTGAGATCTAATGGCCTGAAAATTCTCATTCAATCCATTGAGAAATTTAAAGACATAATCTTTCTGCTGCTAATCAACAAAGGCTTGGAAACAATCCTTATTACATCTACCTCAAGAGCAAATGTGGTAATAGCCCAAAATTCCTTCATTCCTCCCAAATTCCATTAAGCTCAGTAAAATAGGCATGGACACTCTTAGTTCCTTGAGTAATTGAACATAAGAGCTACTACAAGTGACAAATATGAGAATCATCTGGTTGTAAAAAACTTTGATTCAATTTCTCCCATATCTGTCAAGCTTCTTCCATGTAGAAAACTGTGGATACAAAAATGCTGAAATTGACGTTAACAACTATGCCATGACAAGGTTGTTGATCCTAATCCATGGAAAATACTCGAGACTTTAGGACTTGGCTTAGGAATGGTGCCATTAATAAAGCCTACTTATTACAAATGGAAACTGTAAGAAGGAAAGATCTTCTCCAAGTTGCAAAATTCATTGATGTGAGCTCTTGAGTCACGATCACAAAATTGTGATTACCAGCGTGATGAATAAAATCAGGAGAAGATGAATCCTCTGATGGATATTGCGAGTTAAGGTTCAAAGTTGAAAAATTATTAGGTGAGTTAAGATCTTCCATTGAAGATTGAATCAAAGCATAAGATTGGAAAAGAGAAGAGAAAATCATGAACAGAGATGAAGAAGATAAGAGGAGGAACAAGAAAGCCCTAAATATTTCCAGAGCTCTAATACCATATTTCAGGATAAGAATAAAGGAAGAAGAGATTTTATTAATGAGCTAAAAACTAATTACCACAAATGTTTTATATATAAGATAGGCGAAGTAACTAACAACTTTAGCTCAACAAAAACTAATTAACTAAGTCTTACTTAAATAACCAATTAACTATGATAGCTAACTAACTCCCTTTACAATGCTTTGCTGTCATCCTCACACTTGCTTAGCTGCACTTCTTCTTTATTTTCTTCATTCACTTCCTGTTCTCTCAATATATATTTTCTTTTAGTTATTTTATCTATATTTTTTAATAATTGAATTATATTGACTTGAATTAAATTAAATCAAATAGAAGTAAAAGTTAAATCAAATTAGATCCGTATCAAACCAAAAATTATAATTACTCAATTAAAATTTATAAATATTAATTCCAATTTTAGATATTTTCAAGTAATCAATTCAAAACGGAGGATCAGACATACTCAAGCTCGCTGCAAAGTCGCTTAGTATCCACTATTTAAAATATCAGCATCTCTAGTACTCCTTCCTTTGTTGATTGCATCAATGCCGAAAACAAGGAACACTAACCCATCCACTGCATCCCTCAATGCCAAAGCTTCCAAGATTGATCACAGGGTAGTGTTTCACTAAGGCAACAACTTGTCCATTGATCTCTGCAACCCATGCCAATAGTGCCCAAGTTGTGTTTTTTATCCACTACAACATCAAAGTGGATTAAAATGCAATTAACAATTTAACACACAAAATTCTACTTAAACTAAAAATTGGGTGAAATATGTATTTTTATTAAATTATCACTTGTTAACTCATGTTCAGAAAAATAGTCGTAATAAAAGCTGGAGGATTGAATTGCTTGTCCTTTTTTTTTTTCCAGAAAAATTAAAATTACTTTATGCATTAGGTCATTTTTCTTTGATAAGAAATATATTTTCGTGATTGCTTTTATGTACATATGGTAATTTAAGGATAAAACACATCATTTGACATCAAATTTTTTTTATTAAATACTTATCATTTATAGATGTGTGATTAAGCACCTAACTTTTAAATTTTGTAATATTTTAATCTCTATTTGTATAGATAAAAAATATATGAGGCTCACACGCACTAATATGAATATGAAATTTTTTTTTTTTTTTTTTTTTTACACTTTGATCAACTTCTAAAAAACCAATCAAAAAATTTATTTTTCATGATTCTTTTTTTTTTTCTCCAAAATATTTATTCTTTAGCCATTGAGACAACATCAAATCCAACGAATGCAAATAAAACTAGATATGAAAATTCCACATCGCAAAGGAGTTATAGTTTTTGGTATTTGTTTTGATTAGTTTTTAATGTCCTTCATGGAATGGCAATAGACATTTTTCTTTTACCTGTAATTGTCCTTAAAGGTAATTGATCCATATGTAAATACTGAATTTGAAATTGTTGAGATGCAATATGATGAAAACTGTGTCCGTTTCATTCCATAAGAATGAGGTAATAAGGCCTAAGAGAAAGGGGCAGGCTTGGTGAAACCCCAAATCAAACCCATCCAATAAGGCCTTACATTAAGGATACTTAAACTAGAAATGAGATAGATGTACAGTAACTCACATGGGTTATATAAAATTCGCAAGTGCATGAATCATGGTAAGTAGTATAGTGAAAAGCAAAGTACTGATCCCATGAGAATAGGTTATAATAATCAAAGTTAATTAATCTTAATATATCTAGCAAATTGATTAATGATTGTATATTCCAAAAATTCCTAAATTAAACTACTAAATAAGTACAAGAAAGAAGTCTATGAATGATAAAAGCATATAGAGAATCAAGGTTTTTACTACTATAAATCATCCCTAATTATTTATAAAACTAGTCTTAAAGATCAATTGTCCTAAACCTTCTATTATGTTCTCTCAAGCTATATTAGAATTATTCATAATTAAATTATGTGTACTCTTGTGATCACAAAAGTTTAAAAGAAATTTATTAAGTCAATTTCATTAATATTTAAAGGACAATTCAAGGCTAAATCAAGACAATTTCATAAATAATGAAAGGACAAATTCAGTACATAATATAGTTCATTGATGAACTACTTTCCACCTTAAAAAAAAAAAAAATTAGTTACTCATAGCAATAGAAGATAGCACCAAAGAATTTTTCATATTTATTATAATCATCAATCAAGAAGAAAAATTGAAAAACTTTTTGAATGATGTGTTTGAATAATGATTGCAAAAATAATAAGTGCTCATCAGATCTTCTAATCTCTTTCAAACCACTCTAAAATATGTTGACATTAAAAAAACTATATATCCATATCTTTATAAGTCAAACCTATGAGTTGTTATGGAAAAAATCCAAAGACACTTAAAATAGGAAGTTTGAAAATATTATTCATGTGCCTTACATGGCTTGAGTTAAGTCATATGAAAATTATGGTTGTTGCCTTATTCTTCTTGAAGATCCTTCTTGAAGATCCTTATTGCTTGGGTCACAGCTCATGTAGGGTCACATCTCATGTAAGGTCACACGGGTAGAGTCTCAAGTAATGTACTTCTGTTGGAAATCTTAGTTCTTCACATTCTTCAACTCATAGCTTAGAAGTCAAGCCATGAGATTTTTTTGCAATATCTTTTCTACACTTCTTTTTCCTCCTCTTGATTTTCAATTTTGAGTCTTTTCATTCCATCTCTTAAATCTTCACTTGTAATATTTTATAATAGCTTCCTTTCTTTAATTCTAATCTAAAATCAATAAACACAAAATTAATAACAAATTAAGAGTTAAAACTAAGATTAAACAAGCAAAAAAAAAAAAAGATATAGTTAAAAATTGTCTATATACTAGACATATCAACATGGTTGTAAGACTAACTTATATGGCTACACAACCATCTTAAACTAACTCTAGCAGGTATAAGCTTTTATAATAGTAAAACATCTACCTACATGGCTACATAACCAACTCTTTCATTGTAAAACCAACTTAAAACCATTGTTTCTAAAGAATTCCTCATACTTTTTCCTTTGTTGTGAGATGGAGGGAAGGATTGGGTGTTGTCTGTGCATTTAGCACAAGTGCACCTTCTTTTTGTTTATAAATAGCCTTTCAAGTGAAGAGGCAAAAGATGCCAATTTGTCCCAACAATGCCCTACCAAATGAGTAAACCTTAGAAAAACCCTAAACATAAAAAAAAAAAAAAAAATCTAAAAAAACTAAGCAAAAACACCTCTTCCCTTGAATCTTCATTATATTGGATTGAATCCATCAAAAGGTATCCTCTAAAGACAAAGCCAACCCATTCTTTACATCTCTCACTTCATTTTACTTGGTTTAAGAATTAGATACTAGAGGTCCTTCAAGGACTACTCTAGCAAGCTTAAAGGTCTGTATAGACTTTAAAGTAGCATATGTAGACATCATACTGATCTATATAAACTATAAGTTAGTATATAAATATTATTTCTACTAGTTATAGCATCAAAAGCTCATCTTTTTAGTTTTCTATTTTCCCTCTTTTGTGCTTACATTTCTGTTAGACTAGGTTGATTTAACCTAAGTTATGAACCTCTTTTGATCTTGACAATAGAGATTGATCAATTCTAATGCTTTCATTAAGTGTTATTTTACAGATTATAAGTTAGTTTTTGTCATTGGAAGTTGGATGGAGTTCAAATCTCCAACCTTGTGAAGTTCACTCTAATTTGCGGTGAGTGTATTGTAAATTGCGACTGCAAATCAATCACAAGGAAGGATGAAACTAGGTCAAAGAAATTCACTGACAACTTTACTGTCGCGACACACCCAAAGTTGGCAAAGCCTTAGTCAAAGAAGAATTTATGGTGTGTGTCATACCTGAGTCGCGACTGCGACTTTCATAGTGACAAATGAGGGAACCAAAGCCACAATCGCAACTTGCCAAGTGTCCCAAGTGTCTGTTAAAGATTAAAAATCGCGAGGGTAAAAGTTTATTCGCAACTGCAACTCAAGCAGTTGAAGTGTTCTCTTTAAACAAAAGAATTTGCAGCCTCAGTCGTGCCCAAGGCATGGTTGTCTTGTGATCACGACTTTTGAGAGTGGCTAGAACACAATGACTACATTTTCCTGGATGACCAATGAACAATTGACATGTAGACTAGCCATTAGACACAAATGGGGTTTTCAGCTGCAATTGAAAATTTGCAACCGCAATTGAAAATTTGCGACCGCGACTTCAGCCTGATAAGCATTTAATGCTGAATCTGCCTAGCACATCTTAGAGAATTGTTGATAGTTTTAGTCTAATGTCTCTTTGGTGGATATGAGCTATAAATACTCCACTAAACAGATGTAAATGCAAGATAATTCATTAATTTGTAACTATACTCTTGCTAATTTGCTACTCATTCTTTCAATTCTTACTTATACTTTAGTGATTGTTTGGTGTGAGCAATAAACACCATTGTAATAGGTTTTATTGTGAGCATTGAAAACACTTATGTGAGGTTTTAGTGTGAGCCTTGAAAACACCTGTGAGAGATTTTAGTGTGAGCCTTGAAAACACTTGTAAGAGGTTTTTTTTGTGTAAGCCTAGAAAACATAAGTTGTAAAAGTTTGATGTGAGCTTGGAAACACCTATTGAGTAGAGTGAAACACCCAATTGTAGAGAATTAGGGAGTGGACGTAGGGTTGATTAACACCCGAATCATTATAAACTCTTGTGTCTATTATTCTCTTCTTCTCCTCAACTTCTTAAACACCTTATCCCTCATTTTATTTTTTAATTGAGCATCAATTCAACCCCCTTCTTGGTACATTGGGCCAACAAATAGTATTAGAGCCAAGTCTCACAAACAAACCTTAATTGGGTGAGGAAAGATCATGACACAAGAGGGAATCCACTCACATCTTAAGCCTTATTTTGATGAATCCAACTATACTCATTAGAAGTATAGGATGAAGATTTATCTTGATACAGATGTAGTGGATCTTTGGGATGTTGTAGTCAAAGAATGGAAGCCACCCACCAAAGTAGTGGATGGAAATAAAGAATTCATTCCAAAAGAAGAATGGGTTGAAGCCCATGAAGGTCAAATGGTAAGAACAAAAAGGCCATGAAAATTCTTTTAAACTCTCTCTCAAGGAAGGAGATTGGAAGAGTACAACACTGCCAAACAACTCATGTCATATGGAAGACCCTAGAAAACTATCATGAGGACACATCACTTGTGAAATCAAGTAGGTTGGAAATATATACAGAATGAGAGCTCTTCATAATGAAAAACCATGAAAGCATCACCGAAATGACAAATAGACTCCTTTCTATTGTCACAAACATGAAGAAATTTAGAAGGACTCTCACCAACTATGAGGTAAATACTAAAATCCTTAAAACTTTTCCATTAGATAATTTTGGTGCAAGAGTATGTAGTATTCAAGAGTTCAATCCGAAGATTGAGAAGGTTCCTATGAATGTTTTAATAGGCAAACTCCTAACTCATGAGTTGGCCTTAAAAAAGGATGAGGAAATGAAGAAATTGAGGGGCCAAGGAGAAAAATCAGAAAAACTTGAAAGAAAAACCTTGGCACTCAAATCTTTAACCAAAAAGAAGGACATATAAACTACCTCAAGTGAAGAAAAAAGTGACAAAGAAGAAGAAGAGCTGGCAATGCTCTTTAGAAGGACTAAGGAGCTCATTAGAAGAAGAAAAGAAAGAAGGAACTTCAAAAAGATAACTCCTAATCCTAAAGAGAGATCAAATGAAGTCACTTATTATGAGTGTGGCAAGCAAAGCCACATCAAATATGATTGTCCCAAGCTAAAGAAGAAGAATAAAGGGGACAAAGAGAAGAGAAAAAGCTTCAAAGACACTTGGGATGATAACTCAAGTGAGGATGAAAAGGATGAAGAGATTGCCAACATATGTTTCATGACTCAAGAAGACTCTCTTAATGAGGTAAGCAATTCATCTCATTCTCATTCAGATTATGATAACTTAGATGATGTAGATAAAGAGCTTCTAGAGGCTCTCACTATGAGATGTGACAAGTATAAGTCACAAATGAAATCTTACAAGAGAAAATACTCAAAATTAGAGGATGATTACAAATCCCTTAATGATCTTTTAAGTGAATTAAGGACTTCAAATGAAGAACTCAAAAAATCAATGGAAAATCTTTCCAAATCATCTTCATCATTAGCTTCATTTAGAAAAGAGAATGATACTCTAAAGGAAAAAGTCATTGAGCTTAAAAGCTCTATCTCTAAATTTCATAAGGGTAAGGAAGCTTTGAATACACTTATAGTATCACAAAGGTCTCCCTTAATTAGGCATGGTCTAGGATTTAATGAAGCCTCAACCTCCACATCTACACTAACTACATTTATTAGACCAATAACACCT
>CATIWR010117113.1:0-13061 GCA_949677035.1 Omphalea diandra | reverse complement strand
AGACTCTCTAGGAGAGGATTGGAACCTAGCATACATACAAACACTAAACATGATATCCGGCCTAAAAGCAGTAAGATAAAGTAGAGATCCGATCATACCTCGATATCTCTTTTCATCTACCATCTTACCCAATTCATCTTTATCTAGCTTAATGGTACCATTCATGGGGGTTTTAGCTACTTTGCAACCATCCATACCAAACTTCTTGAGTATTTCCCTTGTATACTTGGCTTGGTTGATGAAGATTCCTTTTTTAGTTTGCTTGATATGTAGATCGAGAAAGAACTTAAGCTCACCCATCATGCTCATTTTGAATTTCCTAGTAATACATTTAGTAAAATCCTCATAAAGAGATTTATTAGTAGCACAAAAAATGATATCGTCAATACAGATTTGTATAATTAGTGAATCATGCTTGTGCTTTTTAACAAATAGTATGGTGACCACCTTTCCTTTTTCAAAGTCATTTTTCAAGAGAAATGAATTAAGCTTTTTATACCAAGCTCTTGGAGCTTGTTTCAATCCATATAAGGCTTTGTTCAGTTAAAAAACATGATTTGGAAAATAATGTGACTCAAACTAGGAGGTTGTTCAATATAGATTTCCTCCTCAATGATTCCATTCAAAAATGCACTTTTAACATCCATTTGAAAAAGCTTAAAATTCGTGTGGCATGAAAAAGCTAAAACTATCCTAATGGTTTGTAATCTTACAATAGGGGCGAAAGTCTCATCATAATCTATGTTTTTTTCTTGGTTGTATCCTTTAACAACCAATCTAGCTTTATTTCTTGTGATAAGACATTGCTCATCTAACTTGTTCCTAAACACCCATTTGCAACCTACAATGGAGCGTTCCTTAGGCCTAGGGACAAGTTCTCATACCTTGTTTCTCTCAAATTAGTTGAGTTCCTATTACATAGCAAGCAGCCAACTCTCATTATCAAGAGACTCATCAATTGATTTTGGCTCAAGTTGAGAAACAAATGCAGATTACAAATAAGACTTAAGAATAACATTTACCCAAGCCTGTTTGTATTAAAACTTGTGGGTAGATAAATTTCATGAATTGTAATGTTTGGAGAAGAATTTGGCTTTAGCACTTTTGAGTTGAAGGTTAAAAACCTTGAGTATTAAAGAGTGAAAGTCAAAACCAAACTCAACTAAATAGACTAGGGAGCATTACCAACATGCAACAACCATTATAACCCTCACAGCAAGTGTTAGCCCTTTGACAATAGGCTTTGGATGAGTGCTTAAGTATAAGCTATGCACTTTGGACATCGCAGTAAATGTTGTGCTTTCGCAATAAGGGTTGAATTGAACCTCACAACCGACTTTGCTCGTTTGCAACAGGCATTGGAGAAATGCTATAGATTAAGCAATGCTTTATGGACCTTGGACATTAAACTTTCATAGCCGGCATTGAAAAAGTGCTCTAATTTGAGTTATACCTTTTGGACCTCCCAATAGGGTATACTCAAATAATCAATAGGTGTTAAGATGTTTGTAATGAGCATTGTGAGAACTCTAATAAGCGTTGAATCACTTCTGCAAATTTTGAAAAACAAAGCACAAAGACCACATTTTCTAGAAATCAATAATAGGGGTTGATCATGCTCCAATGGGCATTAAGGTTAGAAGCAATAACCACTGCTCATATCCAATGACCATTGAAGAAGAAGTTTTTTAATCAAATAAAAAAAGGGAAAGGAAGAGCCTTGTTACACAAATTCTTAATGACTACTTCCAACAGACATTTCGTTGAAGTTGAATATTGATTGTTGACCAGCCGTCTGCATGAAATCAATTATGGTTGATGGCATAACAATGGGTGTGGAGTTTCTTTAATAGGTGTTAATTGCTTATATTTGTAATGTGAAGTGATAACTCTTCTCTAAAGACTAGCTTCTTAATCAGCCTATAAAAAGGAACCATTCTCAACAAAAAGATAGAGAACTATTCTATTAAGTGAGTAATCCATTATGAAAGTTATTCTCAATTAAAAAGGTTGTTTTGTGAACAAAGAGTGATTTAGCATAAAAAAAAAAGGTTCATTGATCAAGCTTAAGTGAGAGAGTTTTTCATTCATCTACAAATGTTATCATATCTTATTATTTAACTCAGTATTAAGAAACTTTTTAAAAGTATCTCTTGTAAAAGGTTTAAGATAGTACCTAAAAGCTACTTTGTGTTAAAGTTTTAAGTAGTAATTGTGAACTATTTATAAGAATTTGATAGTGCCTGAAAATTTATCACTTGTAAAGGTTTGGTAAGTGCTCGAAAACTTACTTGTGTAATGTTGTTGATAGCACCTTACGCTAGCAAAATAGTGAAGGTTCTAGTGGAAATACTAGAGGAGAGGACGTACGCAAATTATGTCAAACTTCTATAAATCTTTTGTGTTAATTCTTTATCTATTTTCGCATTGAGTTTGAATTTGTTATTATTGTCATTGCTCTATTCAACCCTTCCCTTGTAAGGCACCAAGGAACAATAAATATAATGACAATCTAAATATGTTTTAATTTCATCAACAACAGGTCTTTCAGCATGTTTACTAAATTAATCGTCTTTCCCATAATTTTCAAGAGCAACTCGAATTATATTTGTTCCTTTGTTAATATATTTGAGTAAATATTTTACCATTATACATTTGTAGTAGTCTTCAACACAAATATGGACTTTATATTTACAAAAGAGATCTTTATTATAAGGCATAACAAATCAATTATCAATTTTTTCATTATTCTTTATTGTGAATACAACATTATTCCTTTGTTTTTATATAACAAATCCATTATCATTAATAATTATCTCATTTTGAAAATATTTGTCACACTTATTGTCTTTCATGCATGGAAATGAAAATAGGACCACATGGACAGTGTATTATGTATTTAGAAACAATTTGATGTGTATCATTATTTAATTCTTGAGGGTAATTTAGCCGAAATCATTAAATCAATATCAGAAGGCATTGGTAAGTTATTATTTTTATGCAACCACACCAAATAATGTATATGAAGCAAGTCACATTTTTGAAATTTAATAGTATACAAAACGCTAATAATTTTACCACAATGTTCATTTTTTTAATATCTTCCATTAGTTGGTTAATTTTAACTTTGAAAATATGAAAAATAATATCAACTCTATCTTCAACTCGTTGGCCAGGAATATAATTTAGCATTCTTTAGACCATAAAGAATCGCAAATAAAAGTTATAAACAAATCAGGATGAGGCCAAAAAATTTACAAATTGTCATTGCATCGTGGTAGTGTTCAATCATATAACATGGACGTCCTATGAAGCTAAAAGGCAAATATTATAATTGATTTTCCTACATCATTTGAATTAGTCCACCCTTTATGAACAACATTTTTAATTTGTGATTCTGTTTCTGATCTTAAATCTTCTTGACTAATATAATTTGATCTTTCTTCTTCAACACATGGAAATGCATCAATAACCAATTGCTGAAATAAATGACCTCCACATACTAAAGTGGTTCCTTTTGTTAGACGTTATTATAATCTAAAAGCACAGTATTCCTACATAGTTATATACTTTCTAGAAAAATTTAAAAGTTCACCAATTCAGCCTATTCAATATTTGTTATAGACCCATATTTATCGTAAAGAAATAGTATTGGATATTACATAGACATAAGATAGGGATGCATAATACTAAATTGTTTCAATATCCTAGATTTATGTTCAACAATGATATCTTTGTCTCTATCAATCCAAAATCACCAATTATCAAACCAACAATTTCAAAAGATGATGGAAGATTATATTATAAGTTATCATATGATCCCCTACAAATTAACCTTAAATGAACAAGTAAAAAAATGATTTTCTTTGAACCTATCACATGCCATTTAAAAATATTTCACAATTTCATTATGTCGATCAAACATTTCAATAAGGCTAGTAACAATCATTTCATTTATAGATGTATTCAAACCAAAATCATTCAAAGAATATTTTCTATTACAATCTAATGTTTTGAAAATCGGACCAGACCAGCTTGTAGAATTGGAAAGTCCAGGAACTGATTGAAGTTCCAATCCAAATAAAGCAATAAAAATTGACCACAGTAAAACTATATCGAATCGACAAGAATCAAATGAACCAATTGATCCAAAAAATTGGGTTCAATAAAAATTACAACGGTTTTTATTTCATCTCTGTTAAAAAGAAAAAAAAATTCTTTCTTTCTCATCTTCTTCAACCCTAACATAGCCTTTTTCACCTATTCTTCTTTCTTAATCTCTTCTTCTATCATTTGAAATCAAACTCATCAACAACTATCTTTGAGGTTCTAATATCAAGCTTTAATCTTTCCAAGCAAATCTTTTTCTTATGATAATCTATTTTGTGTTTTTTCTTTAATTTTATTTTCATGTTAATTATTATGAATGTTGTCATTTCTTCTCATTGTTTTGTTCATTTTTTTCCGTTGTATCAAAAAAACAAAATTACTAGTTTTTATGTTTACCAGTAGTTGTCAAAATGGATTTGATATGCTCCAAATCTATTTATTTTTTAGCTAAATGTAAAGTCAAAAGTATATTTAGCCAATGTGAAGCTCGCAGGATAACCTCATATAGCTAAGTAAAAATTGTTAGTAAAAAGTTTTGTCTGTGTAATTGTATATAGTGTGAATTCAAAATTGGCATCTCTAAGTTTACTATTCAAGAGGTTTTAGTTGTGAGTTATACATAGAGTATTTAATAGTACAAAAGAACATTTTTAACTTTTTTTTTTTTCATTATGCTTGTTGTATAACATTGTGTGTTAGATACTATTCGGTTAAGCATTGAATTAGGATCCAATATTGGAATTAGTAAGAAATATTTTTGTTAAAAATTGATTTAGTCTAAATTGTTAAGATTGTTCCTTATTTTCCTTAGTGGTACTTAGTCAAAGATTCTGCAGAATAATGAAATAAAATTTGGCCGTTAGTTGAATATTTTTAGTATTTTTGGTTGATTGTAAACCTATAAATGGCATCTTTCTTATTGAAATTAAATGAAAAAAGTAGTAAGTTTTATTTTCTTTTAAGAAATCTAGTTCCTTGTATTTTTCTCTCCACAAAATATTTATATTTATTGTCAAACTCTCTTAGATATGTAATCTTTTGACCCCTAATATAGAGCTTCTCCATTATTTATGAACAAGAAGGTTTTGCTTGTAGCTTTAGAATTATTGATGAGGGAAGTATTCAAGCATGCTGCTAAACCTTTCTATACTGAAGCATCATTATATATATTGATATAATCAGTATATCTATACTAATTATATCAATATACATATATTGATTATAATTAGTGTGTGTGTGTATATATACACACACACACACACACACACACACACACACACTATTAAATATTAGTATATATGCTACCATCTAATTTTTTTTTTAAATAATGATGCTTATTTGATTTAATTATTATCTAATTATTTTTTAAAAGTTTTGTCAGATAATGGAAAGTACTAGATCAAGGACAACACCATCTTCTGAAACACAATCCACATATCAAGTGAATTCATAATGATTTGCTCAATAAAAAAAGGATATAGCAAGGAGATATATTAGTGAAGGAACAAATGACAAAGGGAAAAAAAATATTAATATGCAAATTTTGTCAAAAAATAAAATACAAGTGGAAGAATTAATAGAATGAAGTAGCATTCACCTGGAAGTAGAGGAAATGTTAATGCATGTAAATAGGTTCCTGCAGGTGTACAATTTCAAATCAAAGGATCATTGAAGGAAACTCTTCAAAAGGCTAGAGAAAAGAAAGGAATTTTTCTTAATCATATTCTTAAATTGTTGATGATGATGACATTAATGAAATTCCTTCAGAAGCTACTATGGCATCAAAAGGAAAAAAGAAAGCTGGATTTGGGGTTGATTCTTATTTCAAAAGTGGTGTGAGCGTTCTTAACTAGGCATCAAAGCGAGCTTGCAAAGTAAAGAAAAATGACATGATATTGATATGGTAATAACTTTATGGTTCTATGATGCTTATATTCCTATGAATGCTATAAATTCTCAATTTTATTAAATAATGATCAATAAGATTGCAAGCATGGGTCATGGGTATAAAGGTCCTTCTTATCATATTTTGCATGTCAGTTTATTGAAAGATGTCAAATAACATCTGAGTTTACTTGTTGATTTATGTTGTAGCACTTGGGCTAAATCTAGTTACACCATTATAGCAGATGGTCGGACTGACTCGAGACAAAGACGTTTGATAAACTTTTGGTGTATTGTTCTAAAAGGATTTCTTTTATCAAGTTAGTTGATGTTATAGATATTATCACAAGTGCAGATTATTTGTACAAGGATTTCTTTTGGTCTTCGAAATATTATTCATATGGTGATAGATAAAGGGTCTAACTATAAGGTTGTAGGGGTTATGCTTAAGGATAAATATCCTTATATCAATTGGTCACCATTTGTAGCTCATTGCATTAATTTGATTATAAAGGATATGGAAGAAATGCCTATAGTTGAATATGTGGCTATTTTGGCATCAAAGGTGACCATTTTTGTAACATCCCCATCCACATTCATTGGCATTATCACATGAACATATTCATTGCATAAATAATTTGAAATCCCACATGAACATATGTATTAGATAATGATCATTTAGACACATGAATTGAATAAGCACGATAATGACACATGCACTATTGCATTTGAGACACTTAAACATATATGTAATGTTTATATAGTTGCATGACAAATTGTCTTATGTTATGTCCATGTTATAGCACCATAAATAATGATGTTATAGAGCTTATTTTAAAGTATAAAGAGCATCTAGAAATTAGGAGAAGGATGGAGGTGCTTAAGGAGTGAAGAAGAAGGACTAAAAGAGGAAAGTGAACTTCCAACCAATAGGAATGCAACACCATGATTTTATCATACTACAATAGGTTTACAAGTGGAATTTTTGACCCTTTAGGATCAGAATACAAAGCTTAGATGCAAGGTACAATAGAAGAAAGAAAGAGCTAAAGGAAAGAAGAAGGAGAAGGAGAAGGAGAATAGTGAGCTGCCTAAGAAGGAAGCCTAAGATTTTCTAGTTCTGAGAAAATAGGTAAGCTAATTTATCTTCTTCTTACAAGAAATTAACCCCTCATGACATGTTAATCATGTATGGTTAGTGAGACTTATGGAGTATTTGAGGTAGAACTCTTGGATGGAAATTGAAATTCAAGAGAACAAGAGTTGATTGTGTCGATTTTGTTGTTAGAGCAAAATTTTGTACCCACAATTTTATAACATTAGAGAGAAATTGGGGAAAGTACAAAATATGAAAGTTGTAGCTTTATACCCCATATAAATGCATATGAAACAGTTTTGCTTGATTTGATGTGTGTGAGGAGTTATGGCTCCTTCATTAGAGTTGGTTCACAACCAACTGAAATCACCTCAGTCTTTCTATTTTCTTATATTTTGATGGCCTATAGGTTTTAATTTTGATAAAGTGTAAAACATAAAATTTTTAGGGTTATATCCCCTTTAAATACCTATAAAGCAATTTGAATTTATTTGTTCTGTGGAAAGAGATATGACTCATTGATTGTAACTGACCCTGTAACTGGATGAGACCTACCTGTCTTTTAATTTTGTTTTCCAATAATTTAATAGCCATAGATTCAGAATTTGATGATGTGTTAAACTTGAAAGTTTTATATTTATGTATGATCTACATACTTGTAAAATATTTTTGCCAAAGTTAGCATGGTTGTTGAGATTTTGCCGCCTTCATCATGACTAATTTTCACCATATTGAAAGTTTGTTCAGCTTAAGATTGGTCATTTATTTTGGTGACTTTATAGATTGAATTAGATAATGAGTAAAACATGAAAAATGCTTCTTTATGTGTTTTGTAACTTTTGCTAACTTGGTTTTGCAATTTGATGTGTACAATTTGAGATATACCTAAGAATGTAAGACCTACTCAGACTAGGATGACATTAAAATAGGGAAAAATTCAAAAATTTACCACATTTTCTATATGTTTTATATTAATCTAAAATTTGACTATATTGTATGATTATGTGTCTAGTTTATTTGGAAAAAATAATGAAGTCATTTGGATAAGTATACCTAGAGTTATTACTGTGAGAGTGTAGCAAGCTTAGGCTGTCACATAAGAAAAATATGCATAAACACTAGGTCCACTTGCATGGATCATGCCATCGTTGCATACCAAGCATTCATAATCATTTTGATATACTTATAACCATGTATGTATCAAATGTTAAGATCTCAACACTTTAAAGAAGTCCTAGAGAGAGAACCAAACCTACCATAAAGGTTGGTCACATCGAAAGGTGAGTAAAAACAGTAATTAGATTTTAATGTGTATGTGTGATGATTTTAATGTGTATGTGTGATAATTTTATGATATGATTATATTCTATTATATGTATATGTGATTGAATTGTTACATTTTACATGTGAATACAAGTCAAGTGAGAATTATATACTCTTCATGATTACTCGGTATACCATTATTATGAACATTTGCATATGGAATTAAAAGGACGTTGTGACCGGCTTGTCAAACACTTGCAAATCACATGGAAGATGGACCAATATGTCCCATTGGCATATGTTATTAATCAAATAATTCACTTATTATATATTGGCTAGCAAAATCAAATGTCACTTCATATGAATTCCTGTGAGCAGTGTTTGCCTTGTAATGTCACTTCATATGAATTCCTGCAATTGGTTATGTATGAGGGAATGTATAAGGCAAGCTTAGGCATTAAAAATATATTCAAAAATAATAAAGATTTGTATAAGCCCTATACTGATATTATAAAAGCCAGATGGGATAGAATGTTGCATTAAGATCTTCATGCTGCGACTTATTGGCTTAATCCAGCTTTTCAATATGATCAAGATAGCTTTTCAAAGAAGTCTGAAGTTCTCCATGGACACCTCACTGTGATTGAAAGACATTCAAATATTAGCAATCAAAGACCTTAAAGGAGACAAGAATTTTTTGAGAGTGTTTAAATAGCTTTTCTCAACCTACGGCTCTTACTTGCTATAGAAGTGCATGGCCTGGTATCAATATATTTATCACTGCATTATTTTTTTAATAGTTTGTATATACTACATGTTATTTGATATTTGAATTAAATTAACATATTACTTTTATTCATTGATTTTATCATTTAATATATATATATTTTGGTTTTCATATTCAATTACGATGAATGGTGGAGATTGTTTGGTTATGATGTTCCAAATTTACAAAAGCTAGCAATATGAGTTCTTAGCCAAATACTTTCTTCTTATTGATGTGAACGCAATTGAAGTGTGTTTGAGTGAATTCATACCGAGAAAAGGAAGAGACTAGAACACCATAGGCTTATTAATCTTGTTTATGTTCATTACAACTTACGGTTGGAAGATAGATAACATTTAGTTCTTGTATCAATTTTATATCTTAAATGTTTAGTCTTTTTTTTTTTCTTTTTTGAGATGGAATGCTTAGGTTTGTTGGCGAAAATATATTTTTCACATTTTATATTGTTTGTAGGCTTACACATCCAAAAAGACCCTATGATCCTATTGATTATGAGTGTATTGATAAAACAAAATTTTAGATTGTGGAACAAGAGGAAGAAGCAGAGCTTGACTATGTTGAATTGGAAAATATGCTTGAAAAAGAATATTCAAAAGATGGGGAAGAGTCAAATTCTCAAATATATAAAGGTTCATATTAAAACATAATTTTATGAATTCTTACACAATATTATGCATATGAATTTCTTAATACATTGCATGAAAATTATTCTAAAATCTTTCTTTATATTTGTAGGCAATGATGAAGATAATGTCACTCAAGAAGATGAGCCATTTGATGATCTTGACACTCAAGATTGGTTGCAACCACCACCACAAACTTGAATAAGATAAAAATTAGTTTTTTATTATTATTGGAAGGAGATTAGCATTATTCTATTATGTTTAGACTCTTTGTTATGTTTAAAATATTGTGTGAAACCTCAAATTTTATTTTTTATTTAAACTTTTTTATGAAAACAAGTTATGTGTTAATGAATTTATGGTAATTTATGAATGAATATTTGGTATTGGATGTTTGTTTGTAAAGTTTTTTAATTATTTTTATGAATTCTAATATATATATATATATATATATATATATATAATTGTGCAAATTTTAGCTCTACTCCATCAACTGGCAATACTGATCATATCAAATGATGATTTTGCATGCGTATTTTTAAAACATACAAATTTGGTTATTTATTTATTTCAAAATCTATTTTACAACCCATAAATGTGAATGCAAACATTGAATTATATAGACAAAAATTTTCTCTAAACTTGATACAATTGATCCTCCATTATGTTGTAACAAACTATCTAAAAATGGTGGGGTTTGTGGTAATAAAGGTAATTTTATTCTACCATTTTTGCAGCATACTTTATATATTTTTTGTCTAGCATAGCTAGAGTCCCCTAAACATTCAGCTGGCCAATACAATGCATTACAATGCCAACATTGATTATTAGACATGCTTAGATCTGATTTTTCAAGGTAGGTGCCTAGTGAAAGTATCAATATGTGAGAATTAAAATGAAGGTGTTCGTAGCAAAAAAAAGATATTAAGTACAAAAAGTTATAAAATTTGTACTTTCTTTTTTTTTTTTTTTTTTTGGCAATTTTGTTTCGTGAGGTATGTCGAGACTTAGAAGCAAATGGCATATGAATATTATCTGTTTGAACAATTTAAGAAAATTATAACAGTTTTTTTTTTCCCTTTCAGTAATAGAAAGAAAACATTTAATAATTACCTAATAAATTCAACAACATCAAATAATTCTTGTTCGGAATTTAGACTCCATGTATCACAATAAATATCTCTGTTATTACGTTGATCTACATCCACTTTCCTTTCAAATGTATCTTTATAAGCAAAGAACAAATTTTTGTTTATCAATATGTTCGCCCCATGAAAATAACATGCATTAAGTGTGTTCAAATTTATACCTGCACTTAAATTTTCTAAGACAACCAAAAATGAAGTTTGGAGAAGTTATTTATTTGTTAAATAATTTTTGCGATGGAAGTCTTATTAATTACTAAATATTAATTATAAAATCATATTATTTATTAAACTAGATTATTTATTTATTATACTGTATTGCATTATTAATTAATATTTTATTATTTATTTAATATTAGTTATGTAATTATATTGTTAAGTAAGTTGTATTATTAATTTATATTATTTATTAATTTTTGGGTCATATTTAAATATTGATAGAATATATTTTAAGAATTTGGAAAAATAAATATTTTACAGGAATAAAGTTTGAAAAAATTATATTAGTTGTTTAATTGCTAAATCATTGTTCTTATGAAAGTCTTGTTATTTACTAAATATTAATTGTAAAACAATATTATTTATTAAATTAGATTATTTTATTTTGTATATTGTATTCTATTATTTATTAAATTTTTATTATCTATCAAATATTAACTATGTAATTATATTGTTAATTGAGTTATATTATTTATTTATTAAATTATATTATTTACTAATTTCGATTATATATACATATTGCACAAGTATACAATTTCTGAATATTTTGTTATATAACCTAATAATATTTAAAGATTATATTATAATTTTTATTACTTTTTCAATAGTACACTGTTACTGTTGAAATGACAATTTGTCAAGTATACAATTTCGAGTGTTATTTGTTAAATTAAAACCATTAATTTAAATATATTGTTTTAATAATACAAAGGTAAGTTATTATTGAATCATGAAATATTCATTTAAACATATTATTTTTATAAACTGAAATAACGAAGAATATATTAACATTTATATGCTTATACCTTTCAATTTTTAAAACACAATTACCGATATTTGGGAGGAAAAAAATTTATACTCACATATTCAACATTCATCTTTTTATAGTCATTATTACTATTAAAATTTAATTTTCCAACTACATCTTTTAAATTTATTTTGCAGTAATTAGTTCTATGAAAATTTAATTTTCTAATTATTTCTTTAAAATCTATATTGTTAGTTATAAGGGCAAGTTATATTATAAATGTTAAACTATTGAACATACCGTATGAGAATAGATTCAAGTAATATTTTATTTATTTTCTGTTTTTTTTATTTTAGTACTTTTTTATTTTTATCAATAACTCCAAATATAAATGAGATGATAATGTTTTCAATCAATAAAAATATTTATTTTGTTCCCATGTTGGCAAAGCTTCTTTATCTCAATAAATGGTTATTTTTATTAGAATTGAAGTATATTTTTACTAATGGAAAATAGGTTGAACTAAATATCTTTTCTATTTAAAAATAGTGTAAAAATTAATACATGTTTAAAAACTTATTTCATTGCTTTTATTTGAATCAAAATTATAAATATAGAGAAAACGACATCCAGTAGATAGTCACATGAATGCTGTATAAAGCAAAACATTAATACATAGCTGAAACATATAAAGGTGAGAGATATTCCTCCGATTTTAGATGTAATCTTGCCAAGCATTTTGATCAAACTTGGTAGACAGATGATTCTTCAGTCATTTCTGTTGATTTTGGTGGCTCATTTGATATCCCACATCGGAAAAATAACAAAGGGAAGAGAGTTCCTTTTGTTATAAATAGAGTCATATCCCACATCGGAAATAGACTAAAAGGGTGGGAGTTTGTTTTGTTATAAATAGAGCATTAATTCCTTTAGTTTTATTATCCCAAAAATTGTCTACTCATCTCTTAGTCAATTTTCAATATTTCTTCCTTTTTTGTAATATTTCACATTGTAGTCATTTTCTTAGTGAAATATAATTTTGGTAGTGTCCGAGGACGTAGGCATAATTGGCCGAACCTCGTTAAGTTCTGGTGTTCTTATTTTGTCTTTATTTTCAATAGCTATTTTGTAAGGTATAGTTGTAGTGATATATTGTGCTGTTAAATTACTATTAGGGTGATTCTGT
>CATIWR010117084.1:0-10487 GCA_949677035.1 Omphalea diandra | reverse complement strand
TGTCATCCCAAGTGGCTGAAAAACTCTTCTTTTTCTCCTTGTCCCATCTCTTTTTCTTCTTTAATTTAGAACAATCATATTTGATGTGGCCTTACTTGCCACATTCATAGTAAGTGACTTCACTAGATCTCTCTCTTGGATTATGAGTTGTCTTTTTGAAACTTCTTCTTTCTTCTCTGATTCTAATAAACTCCTTTGTCCTTTTTTGAGAGCATTGTTAGCTATTCTTCTTCTTCGTCACTTTCTTCATCACTAGAGGTAGTTTCTACCTCTTTTTCCTTTATTGAGGATTTGAGTGCCAAGGTTCTTCTTTCTTTTTCTAGTTTATCTCCTTGGCCCCTTAGTTTCTTCATTTACTTATCTTTTTGTAAGGCCAACTCATGAGTTAAGAGTTTGCCTATCAACACATCTATTGGAACCTTTCTAATATCTAGATTGGACTATTAAATGTTGCGCACTCTTACACCAAACTTATCTAGTGGAAGAGTTTTAGTGATTTTTTGTTTACCTCATAGTTGTTGAGAGTCCTTTCAAATTTCTTTATGTTAGTGACAGTGGATAATTTTGGTGATGCTTTCATGGTCCTTCATCATGAAGAGCTTTTATTTTGTCACGTACATCTCCAAATGGCTTGATTTAACAAGAGTTATGCCCTCATAGTAGTTCTTAAGAGTCTTATAAATGGCATGAGTTGTTTGGTAATGTTGGACTCTTTTAATCTCATCCCTAAAAAGAGAGCTTAGAATAATGTCTATTGCTCTATTGTTTTTACCATCGGATCTTTTATGGGCTTCAACCTAATCTTCCCTTGGAATAAGTTCTTCAATTCTATCCACTACTTTGGTGGATGGCTTCCATTTTTTGACAACTACATCCCAAAGGTCCATCATATATGTATCAAGGTAAATTTCCATCCAATACTTTTAATGAGTATAGTCGGGTCCATCAAAGTGGGGCTAGAGGTGTGAGTGGATTCCTTAATGTGCCATGAACTTTGCTCACCCAATTAAGGCTTGCATGTGAGACTTGGCTCTGATACCACTTGTTGGCCATAGGCACTAAGAAGGGGGGTTAAATTGGTGTATAAAAAAAATTTAAATGAGAATATAAAGGTGAGTAGAATAGTAGACACACAATTTATAGTGGTTATGGTACAATCAACCCTACATGCACTCCCCAATTCTCTGCAATTGGGTGTGCCACTAACTCATAATGGTGTTTCCAAGCTCACACCTAAAATTCAAACTTTGTGTTTTTTAGGCTCACACGACAACCTTTACACTTTGTGTTTCAAGGCTCACACAATAACCTCTCTTACAAGTGTTTTCTAAGGATCACACTAGAACCTCTCTTAAGTTTTTTCATAGGTTACACTAAAACTTTTCTTCCAATTGGTGTTTAATGCTCATACCCAATAATTACAATCTCATAAAGAAGAGAAGAAATTGAGTACCAAAAGATTAAGAGCTTTAATATAAGTAATGAACCATTTTCCTGCCATATTTATCACTATTTGGTGAAGTATTTATACCCCATACCCACCAAATAGACATCAGACTTTAAAGCTCAATAAATCTCCAAGACATACTAGGCATATTTTGCATTAATTACATGATAGGCGAGAGTCGCAGTCGCTACTGGTCAATCACGATTGTGAAATCCAAATTTCCATATAAGAGCTAAAAATTACAGTGAAAAAATCAATTTATGTCTAACAGCTAGTCCATGTGGCAGCTCCTCATCAGTCCATTAGGAAAATATAGTCGTTGCACTCTAACTACCCATAAAAGTCACAGTCGTGATTCTTCTTTGTATAAGACACGACTCAGGATGCAATTCTTCTGTTTGAAAGACAATCTTCTTCTTTTTGAATCCCAATTGCTATATAAAATGTCTCCCTCCCGAATTTTGTTCTCTAATGGATACCTGGGACACTTGGCATGCTATGATTATAGACTTGGTTGCCTCTTCAATCACTTTGAAAGTTGCAGTTGTCATTGAGGTGTGACACAAACTGTGAATTCATTTGTCACTTTGACACTCCCATATTTGGATGAGTTGCAAGAGCGATGATGCTCGCGAATTCCTCTGGCTAAGTTTCACCCTTTCTTTTAACTAGGTAACGATTGCAAATTATGAACCACTGACCGCGTATTTGGATGAACATTGCCTTCTTGAAGATTATACAATCCTTCCAACTTCCAAAAGAAAATCTATCTTAAATCAGCAAAACAACACTTAATTGAAACATTAGGATTGATCAATCTTCTTTGTCAATATCAAAAGAGGTCAAAGACTTATGATTAATCATCCTAGTCTAATACCTTTATATGTTTGAATACCCTTAAAGGCTCACAAGGTGTGCAATATCCTCCAAAATGCTTAAATAAATATTGAGAATATGAAGAGAAATATATAGTTCTACGTTGGAATGAGTTGGTGAGTTAGCATTTTAGGTTTTTTTATGCTAAATGTGTGTTGAGAAGTAATTTTAGTATAATAATCTTAAGGTTTTCAAGCCTCCACCCCCTTTCAAAATGAATGTATATTTATAAGTGTAGGATGAGTGTATAGAGCAAGAAATGATTCTGATTGCACCTCAAACATGTCCAATTATAAAGAGTCAGATGAATCTCTTTCAATTAGGGTTTGCAAATTGGTTGTACAATCAGGCATATACTATACATCCATCTATTAGGGTTGTACAACCCTAGGGTTTGTGGGGGACCAATTATATAAGGTTTTCAAAGCTACAGTTTTAGAGTGGGCTATACAACCTTGATCTGTAAACTGTACAACTTGTTTGATAGGTTATACAACCTAACAACCTTTTGGCCTTAGTCTTGGGTTTGGTATTAAGATTTGTTTTGGGTTTATCCAAGGTATCCTAGGGCCTTTCATCTTTTTCTTTCGTAGTTCCCTTTGTATTATATGGAACAGATTTTGTGATTTTCATCATCAGGCTTTGCATTTAGTGGTTTAAGACCTAATACTTACCGCTTGCCCTCTACTTTATGAGGTTTGGGAAACAACATTTGAGAAATTATTATTAAACAAGACACAATAAAGCATTAGTTACAAACTTAATTACTACATAAAAGATATGAAATGATACAATTTTCTTAGCAGCTCCACAAGTAAGTACTAAGCTTTTTTGCAACCTTATAACGAGCACCAAGGTTAAATTTCACCTCTTAGTAGCGCTTTAATAAGTATTGGAGTTGATCTCCTTAGTAACCCTCTAGTAAGTACTAAGCTTCTTAACATCTCCTTAGTAAGTACCAAGCTTATTGGTAGCCCTCTAGTATGTACCAAGGCGAAATTTCACTTTCTAACAGCCCTATAGCTAGTACTAGAGTTGATCTCCTTAGCAGTCTTCTAGTAAATTTTAAGCTTTTTGGCAACCCTCTAGCAAGTAATAAGTTAAATATTCTCCTTTAGTAGCCCTCTAACAAGTACTATAGTTGATGTCCTTAGCAGCCCTCTAGCAGGCATTAACTTCTTGGTAGCCTTTTAGCAAGCACCAAGGTCAAATGTTCTCTTCTAGTAGCCCATTAACAAGTACTAAAGTTGATAATGTTAGCAACCCTCTAGTAGGTACTAAGCTTTTTCGCAACCTTCTAACAACTACCAAGGTCAAATATCTTCCTTTATTCATAGGCTTCTACCTTAGAATTCTCATTTCTACCCGCTAGCATTTCTCTTATGTTCTTATTTGTTCAATCCTCTATCATCTCTCTTAGTTCTATCCATTTTGCCTTATAGCATTATTATTATTTCTCTTCGTTTTGCCTTATGGTATGGCTATGGGTTCTCTCTATTTTCCTTATTGGTATTACTCTTGGTTCTCTTAGTTTACACTTCGGCCTTATTCTTTTGGTATCTCTTAGCTTTGTTCACTTTATTTTCTCACTCTCTAGCATTTCTCTTTTTATATTGACTCTTTGATTTTACTCTCTTGTTTTGCCATCTTTGATTTCTCTCTTATTTTATCTTATAGCTTTTCTTGCTTTTTCTCTCTTTAATTACTTGAATTTCACTTAAGCTTTCTTCTTGATTATACTTTTTATTTTCTTTTCAAGTTCCTTTTTTTACATAGGTTTGAAAAATAGTGCTATGATGATAAATAATAACATCGAAATGAATAAGTTATTTATGGGCTTCAAGGATTCTAAAAGGATATAAGATCATCATGCTTAATGGTGTTTTATAGAATTTACTTTTCTTGGTGGTTCATAAGGGTCTCGATCTTAACATGAGCTTATTCCTTAAATTGCTCACTTGTTCTCCTAATGTCTTTGTTTTGGCACTGCTTCTTGCATAAGGTTGTATACTTAAAGCTAATATAATTTCTCAAACCTTAACACAGATTGTCATAATCTCTCTTTTGTAAGGATTCTCAACTTTTTGGTCAATGGTGAAAGGAACACCATCTAGCGGATGATACCTAGTCTTCTTAGTAAAAATGATAAGGTGATTGGGATATCTAAGACTATAAATTCCACCGTTGTCTCTACTATGCCTGTTTTGACCAATATTTTGAGTATACTTGAAGTTGGCCTCTTATTGTCATCATAGGCCCAAATTGCATTCTTAAAAGCTTCCAAATATTTCTCCAGTGATTCATACTTATGTAATTACTTTCATGGGCAGATGTTAATCCCAAAACCATCATAAACCATCACACAAGGTATATACACCTTCCATTCACCTGAACTTGAATGAATAGTGATAGATGATGATCCATTCGCTCTAGTAACAAATTGCCACATGAGAAAGTGATTTTGCCTTTATGTGTCATGAATACGATGACATCCTTTAAAATGGCTTCACAATAAATTATTAGGCTGGATAGTGCCTCAACCATGACACTTTTATGTTCTTGAGAGCTAATGAATAACTATCATGTACTAATATGCATTGGAACCTTGTTGAAATATTTTGGAATAGGATTGTCGTCCTCTGTCTCCTCCGTAATAAGTTTATCTACCTTCTTTTTAACCCTCAAACCCTTGGAGGTCTCCTTATTAGGGTAGTACTTTACATGGCTCACTAGTCCAGTTTCTTTCTATTCATCACTTTCCTCCTATAACTGAATCATTCTTTTCCTTTGAACCTCTCCTATCACATTATCCAAGCTTTCTGTAAGACTAACAGTGAAAGGAATGATAACCTCCTTTGAGACCTCCTTAATAGTAGCTATAGTAACTTCCACAAGAATTCTACAATTTATCATAAATGTCAAAAGATTTGAGGGAGGAACATTATGATAGTATAGGAAAAGGTTCTATCAGATGTTAAGCCTACCAAAATTTAGTGAAATAATTATCTTGTTATTGATGAGATCTTAAATGTCGTGTCTCAATCTATAATAGTCATTGATGTTATGACTTGCTTCTTGATGAAATATGCAATAGGTGTTGATATCATAGCCTATGGGTAGTCAATTAGGAGGTAGTCTCGGTGCTAGGGACTTCAACACTCCCTTCTTTGTAACCACTTAAAGACCTTGGACAGAGGCATCCCTAAATTCATGAACTGTTTTGGTGTCCTTACTGCATTGACATCTGTCGTCTTGCTCCCTCCAGCCTAAGGCTAAGATGGGGCGCTTCTTCTTCCCCCCATATTGTCTTCATAACTCAAATTCCAACTCTACAGCCTGCAAACCTACTTCCCAAAGGTGTTTAAAGTTCTTGACCAACATTCCTTTAATTTTGGTCCTAATTCTACGTACATCCCTTTTATAATCATCTTGACTTGCTCCCTCCCCATAGGCCTTATGGTCACTTCTAAGGCCATCTCCTTCCATTTTCTGATGTAGTCATTGAAGTTTTCACCAACTTTCTCCTTTAAAGACTCTAAGTCTTCCAACATGACCTCTAGATTTGAATTACAAGCATAGTGCCTCTCAAAAACTTTAATAGTTCATTCCAGTCTTTTCTGATGATATTCGACTAGTTGAAATACCATATCTTTATGGACATTTATAATGACAATTTAAAGAGCTTTAATATAGTGTCGTTGGGATTTTAGATGCCTTCATGAGTAGAACACACAAGCGAACATTATTCTTTACATTATGGGTTCTTGTGAACTTCAAGACCTCAAGCACGTAAAAATTAGCTATAAGTCTCTTAGGTATGTGAGCAAGCAATTCTTCATTATCTGTACCCTTCTCCAAACCTTTAGTACTTAGAGCCATATGCATTTTCTCTAACTATTTAGCAAAGTCATAAAATTGAGTGCTCCCCTTCTCACTCTTCATGGGTTTGTCTAGAACATCAATAATACTTCCCACTTCCCCAGCAAGCCTGCTCTTATGATACTCTTTCATCTCAAATAGATAATCATGAATCACCATAGGTTAGGGCTATTTCATTGGTGCTTTCCCTTTGTCAGTTTTATCAGTAGAGATATCCCATCTTTTAAGAATCTCATTAATGTGTTGGTTCACCTCCTCAGCAATCCTCTTTTCTATCTTATAGTTGAATTTGACTATCATCTTTTCAATGACTCGGATGGTCTGGTTAGCTCTATGATTGGGTTACTTTATGGCTCAAACTTGGTGTCATAATCTTCTTAGCAAAGTCAGTTGCCCCTTCTTTTCCATAAGGGTTTGGATGGAGCTATGATGGCTTCTTTATGCTTTTTTTTTTCTTTTCTTGTCATTTCATTCCATCACTTATTATTTCACCTTTCCTAGTTTCATCTCTAGTAAGGGTTTACTTGTTTCCTTCTCAAATGTATCATTCTTTCTTTGCCTTATATGACTATAAGTGTACCTTTACTATTATTGACTTTATTCTCATTCTATTCATGTTTGGAAAACATTGTCATAATAATAGGAGACAAAAATTAAATGATTAAAAATTGATAAAAGGATATGGTAAAGGATATCATGTCTGAAGCTGCCCTTCCTTAGTGATTTTATTGAATCACTTGGGCTCCTGCTTAGCAATCTTCATTGTTATCTTTAGCTTTTGGACTTAGTGGGAGTTCTCATGCCTCTTTGATTAGCATGACTCTTCTATGAAGTTTTTCTCTTCATCTCTTCATACTCTAGCCTTATACTTTGTTAGATTTTTTTTAAATTCCTCCACTTTTCATTTGGATCTTCATCTCTCTTATGGCAATTATACTTTACCTCGCTTCCTTCGCAATGCAAGTCTTTATTATGGCCTATTGTTTTGCCAAAGTGCTCCAATTTCTTCATCTTATTCCTACTAAAACTTCATTGATTCCTTCATAGACTTCCTAGCCATTTGCTCAAAGGTCATGCAAAATTTTAGCAATTGTCATCATTGATAAAATTTTTATGGCTCTTGATGTGACATTTAACTCTTCTAATCTATTGCTAGAAGATTCTTGTTTGTTGGCCTCTTTATATAATAGGTATATCTTATTGACTGATCATCTTCATTGTTATATAAATCTGACCAATGTCCTTCCTCTTTATCATCCATTAAGGCTAAGACCATAATAAGAGATCATCTATGCCATCTTATTAAGGTCCTCATTAGATGATTTTTATCAAAGTTGTCTTATCTTTGATTTGTCTTCCCATCTAACTGCAACAAGCAATTAGCAAATTCCATAATTAATTGGCTTCCTCTCTCTTTAAGTTGTTTGCAGTTGAGTCATGAGATACATCAAGTTGAGCTTTAGGGTTATAAAATGTGCTTGTTTGAAGCTTTTATTTCATTAACTAGTATGTCCTCCTTAAAAGGCTTGACATCTAACATATATAATCCTTATGTTTGATCTATCATCACATGTTGTCTTTACCTTTTAGATTGTTACAAATATCTCTCTTATGCTTTCCATATTGCAGGGCTTGAATTATTTCTTTTTGTTGTATTCTTGCTACTCGAAATGATACAATAGTCCATGAAAGCTTTATCAATTCATCTAGCATCAAGGTTCCCTTATTGCCCCTAGTTATGTAAAGTCAAAACAGTAGTGCCACTAGTGAAACCTTTATGACCCCCATAATTTTATGCAAAAGTCTGAATAGTAGTGCCACTAGTGAAATCTTTGTGATCCCCATAATGTCATGTAAAAATCTGAATAGTAGTGCCACTAATGAAACCTTTGTGATCCCCATAATGTCATGTAAAAGTCTGATCTTTTACACCTTATTGCCTTAGAGGCAGTTATCTTTACACATCTTGACCAATTTTCATTTGCCATATTTTATTATTCTATGCTCCATTACAAGCTATGATTTATGCACTTTTTCCCTCAATTTGCTTCTTATTTCTTTAGAAAGTGAAGGAACACGCACATAATGAGGTAGTGGTACATTAAGCTTTCAATAATAGTGTAGGAGCATATAGCAATTTGATTCATCAACATCCCTTATGTCTTTCAGCTCCAACTTAATGCAACAGATACAACGACAAGTTAGGAGGGTAGACATAACTTATTCACACATTCCATCTTTATACTAATGAGGTTGTCGCCAACCTTATAACTTAGTATCATTTTAGTAACCACTAGCTTTAGTTGTTCAAGGGACTCTATCCTATTTGATTGACCTTTATATGCCCTCATTCTATCCCTAAGAGAAGAATGAACGCACTGTTTGATTGCTTAAGTTCATACTTCCACTAAAGTATCTAAACACTTTTTGTTATGACAACTCATATTGGATGGCAACCAACATTCAAATAGGTTAAGATTGATCAATTTGCCCATTGTCTTCTTTCTTACCTGCTCAACATCATGTTGTTCTTCAATGTTTTGAACACCATATATATTTTCCTCTTGCATCCTTTAAGGGTCTTGATTATTGTAGCTTGGTTTAATTGGGTAGTGCTACCTCTCATACATTGTTATATAGATTTGATTATCTATGAATCGGTCATTACTATGGCCATCCTACTGGTATTATCTCTTTTCTTGCTTTCCTCCCTTTGTCTACTCAATTTAGACATATGAACATGACTTTCTATTTGGCTTGATCATTATGACTCCTAATGTTATTTGACATTTATTCGTTATACTTTTGGTAGACATTTAGAGGAGCTGGAACTCACAATTTGCATTTTCACTAAACAAGATTAGAGTCCTTTACTCTTAATCGATAAAGGGCTTGAAAAGAAACAAAATATGTATTAGTTTAATAAAGTTGATTCATATGCACATACTTGGGTTTGCTTGCTCATTTTTTTCCTGTATGGGTGAATATTGTGCTTTAAGATGATTATAATACATAACTCAGCCACATTTTTGCTTCTGATAAGCATCAACACTTAATGGCACTTTTGGTGGGTCCAAATAAGCATGAGAACATCTTTTTACTTTTGGCCATAGTCTTACTGCCAATTTTGTAAGAGACGTCGCTAAGGTGCATTAGTGGGGTTCATGGAATAATAGCTTCTCGCCCTTCCTTCATATCGCCAATCGCAAAGCAGAGTGTTCATATGGTTGGTTCTCTCTTCACGCCTTCATGTGGTAAATTGTTAGTTCAACAATGACTATTAACATGAAAACATATGTTTAAAAATCCATAAGAGGTGGGCCTTCCAGCATTTAGTCCATAAAGAGCATAACTTCACAATCTTATCTTCCACTTATTATTGAGCTTCTATTAGGCATAATTCTTTATCATATTACAAACTTTTTTGTCATTTATTGCCTTACTCATAGTCTATATGGCCAAACCCCATAACTTACTTTGACATCAACATCCCTTATCAATTGTCCTTTAATTTAAGACCCCTACTTATGAAACTCTTCCTTGATAATGAGGTGCTACCTTTTTCCCTTCACAATGTCATGCCTGCATGACTTTTATTTTCTATACATAGGTTCCTCATAACATAACTGAGAAATTGAAATGCAATCTTGATGCTATAAAGACCATCTATTTAGAACTTTCTATAAGGTCCATGATGCCTTTATGAGTACTCTTCTTTTATGTACTTTGTTGGACTAGGATGGTTAATCCTAAGTCTAGAATATCTTTTGATATTGACAAAGTAGATTGATCATTACTAATGTTTTTATTAAGTGTTGATTTTGCAGAAAAATAAGTCTCTCAAGTTAAGTTGGAAGAAAATATCTCTAACTCCAAAGTGACTCATGACCGCAATCAAAGATTTGGTACTGCGACTCTTGAAAAGACTTGCAAAAAATCAGACAGGCCAAATCGCAGAGTCATTCTCGATCGCGAACAAGTAAAATGAAGCAAACCAAAAATGACAGACGAATTCACGGTCTATGTTGTGTCGAAGTCGTGATCGCGAATTACAAAAAGCTTCAAAAGGGAAAGAAGTCCACAATCAGAGCTTGACAAGTGTCCTAGAAAGCTGTTGGAAGTCAAATATCGTGAAGGCTAAATTTTGGTAGCAACCGCGATTTGAGAAGTGAAACTTGCACAATTTGGCAGGCTATTTCACGATCAGGATCGCGGTTTATATAATGAAAGTTGCGACTGCAGCTTATGCTAGCTGAAGAAACATAATTTCTATATTTTTCTGAAG
>CATIWR010117073.1:0-13344 GCA_949677035.1 Omphalea diandra | reverse complement strand
CACTATATATATATATATATATATATATATATATATATATATATATATATATATATATATATATATATATATATATATATATCATCAAGTTTTTTTTTCTTTCATTTTTCTACAAACGATAATTGGACAGTTATGCTAGGCGCACTCATGTATGTTAGATTGTAGAGTCTTTCTATTAATTGTTATATAATGGACTCAAGTTTACCTTATATTGTGAATTTGATGCAACACATGTCATTTCATTTAAGTATCACACATTTCTTTTTTTTTTTTTAACAGATAATTTTCAACAACACACTGATTTGTACATTCATTTTTTTTTTACTTTTTTTTTTTTTTTACACTTTTAGTATCTTTCTTTTTTTCATTTCTTATTTTGTACATTTCTCTTAAACTATACATATATTGAAATTGTACTGAACTTTTTTTAACAAGATCTTTAATAACATGTACACTAAAAAATAAACTCTATTACATTGAATCTACATTGTAAATATATTGAAATTGATATTGTAATATATTGACTGAAATTAGATTTGTGTGTAGGTTAGACTTACATGTACATTAGTATTAAAATGTATGTAAATTGATATTAAACTGCATATACATTTGTATTGAAATGCATGTTACATTGGTTCTTAACTGAATTACATGTATATTGATATTGAACCACATACCACATATACATTGAAATTCATAAAATAGATCAACAAAATATATATTAGTTTTGAATTGGTATTCTAATAATAATATAACAATTGTTTTAAAAACTTTGTTAATATACATTATTTCTTCATATATATTGGTCCATAAGTTTTGAACTACATTATTCTTTTAACTAAATGTACATTAGTTTTGAACTGTATGTACATTGGTATTGAACTACATGTATACTAATATTGAACCTTATAAATATTGGTATTAAACTGCATGTACATTGAAATCTATGAATATTTTAATAAAAAATACATTAGTTTTGAATTACTATTCTAGCACTAATGTAATAAATTCTAAAAAATTCTATTGATATACATTGTTCTTACCTATTATTTTAATTGTATAAGTTTTAGTTTGTGTTTTTTTGTGTTTGAGTGATTTTCTATATAAAACAAACTACTTTTTAGAAGTATATTAGTGGATATGTATCGATACTAATGTATGTGCAGTTTAAACCAAATGTACATAAAATTAATGATCAATATATGTAAATCACAAGTGTGACATTAAATAAAACAAAACATTTTGGCCTTAGGTTCACAAACTAATATAAACATGAGTCCATGATATAATTTGCAGTCTTTTTATAATGAAAATATTATACACTATTTACACCTTATTTATATGAGTTTAATGTTTTGTCATCTATTTTTTAATAAAACTTAAGTTTACTTATTTTTTAAATTTATTTAAGTTTAATTTTTTAGATCTAGAAGCTCTATATATTATTTATTTTGTTTTTTTCAATAAATTATCTTACATCCGACTAAATTTATATATTTAAGGCTCCATTTGTTTTTCAAATATATTTTTCAATGAAACATTTTTCACATTTTTCTCCATTTCCTGCATCTAAGAAAGTTAGTGAATAAAAAAATATTTTCCTAATCAAATGAAAAACTCAGTTATTTTTCAGAAAATAACTTTCCATTTTGAAAACAATAAATCATTTTTCAAACTTTGATAAACTCATCTAAATGAAAAATAAATCATATAAACACGTGTTTATTATCACTGATAGTCCTTTACTACCAATGCTCATCATCGGTCATTGTCGGTCCTTTACTACCAATACTCATCATCGGTCATTGTTGACTAATGGTGGACATAAAAAATGAGTGGGACCTATAAAAGTTTTCATTTTTAATGTATATTTTTCTTATATTAAAGAATAAATAGTATAAATAAATAATATTTATATTCTTATAATCTTACAAATCAAAAGAAAATTAATATTTTTGGTATATTCCAAATGCTAAAAAATATGTTGTTTGAAAAATTATTTCTTTGAAAATATTTTTCTTAGACAAATTAATTTTCATGCAACAAACGAAACCTAAATATTAGGTCTATTGTTTCTATATTTCATGGATACAAAGTTTAATTTTTGTGTGTTTGTTTTATTTTTGTTATTCTTTTGAGAATTATATCTTCTCTTTTCATAAAAATTCATTTTTTATGCGAATTTTATTTTCTTGTTGAATTTTTGAAAATTTCAAGTTTGTGTTTGATAGTGGACTTCAACTTATTACTCATATTCAATCTATTGAGTTTATTCAAAGATTAAGCAAGTTGATTTGTAATTTTAGTAATTAATAAATTGAGCGCATTTTTCATTAAATTGTTCAACCACTCCCTCATGTTGTTTAGAGAATATTATAAGTTTCACTTTTCAATGTTTCCATACTTACTGATATATCGTTATTATTATCATTATATCTATAAATAAAATTGTATAATTTATTAATTCTATAAATAAAATTTATATTTTTGTTAAAAAAAAGTTGAACAGTGGTCAAATGCTTCAAATAAGTGAACAATGACTTTCTAGTTAAAACAAAAGCTTAACAGTAAATTTTGACATAAATTTCATAAATTAATAACCTTAAAACATGAGTTGTATTTTGATAGTCATTTAAACAATCTAAAAAATGTTACTTTCATGATTTTTTTAATTGGATTAAACTGGTTAGTCAAATTGAAAAATTAGAGAATTAAATCCTTAACCGTTTTCAAGTTAATCCCTTAACTTGAAATAGATAAAATCTAGTTAAAATATATTTGACTTGAGATGAATTGATTCAACATTTTTCTCTAATTTACTTTTACTTGTTTAGGTTCATTTTTTAAACTTTAAAAGTTATATTTATTAAATTACCATCCATAATATATATAATTCTTACCTTTATTTTAGTTTTTAACTAAATTTATTGTGATTTCTGGTCTTAATTTAATTATATTTTTATACTATAACTTTATGAATTTTTAAATAATAAATTATTATAGAGAATTGAAAGTGATATGTCAAAATTATTATATTAATGCTTAATTGATATTATTTTAATTATTTTCATGTTACATATTCTTTAGATTTAACAAATGTTTTGTATTATACAATTAGTTCATATAGATAAATTTTTTATTAATAAAATTTATTTATAAAATATTTATATTTATTATCGTAAATTATAAATGATTTATTTATATAATAAAATTATTTAATTTTATATATTTATATAATATATATGATTTTAATATAATATATAATATTATATTATTAACTAAATTACACTCTAATTTAGCTTTCGACCCATGTCCCTGTGCCTTAACTGAATCAAATATAGGGCTGGATTTGAAAATCTTAGTTTTCCATGTAGTATGGCATGGAAAATAAAACCTTAGTTATTTCCAACAATTTATTATTTATTTTCAATGAAAATAAAATCTATTATTTAATGTAAGATTGCATTTTTTTTAATTTAATCAAATCTTATTGACTGATATCTATTTAATTTAAACCAACACAAATTCTCCAACAGTTTTTGGTAGAATTGGCAATCAGGTCGAGCTATGGTCAACTTCGAATCACATTTTTTAGATATACATGAGAGTTTTTTTAGGATGAAAAAGAAATTTAAAGAGAGTAATAGAAAAGTATGAAATAAAATGTAAATAAATTAATTAACTTCACTTTACTTGAGAGCTTTTTTAAAAGGAAGTTAAACTACTTAAAATCTTTTCATTTCATCTTTTAACTTCTGATCTGGGAATTAAGAAAAATAAATATTTGAAAGTAAAAATATGTAAATTTTTAACTTATTAGTTATGTGCCCTAGGCCAATTTTTGTAATGAATATTTTACTAATGTCATGGTTATAGTTTTATTAAATATCTTTATCATATTGTGTTTATGGCTAAATGATAAATTCCACGAATAGTTAATTTTACTTAACATCATCAAGTATGTGACTTGATAGTGAAACTTTTAAGTGTAGAGAATTATATTCTGATTGTTGAAATAATAATGAATGAAAACTAGATGTGTTTTGATTGATGACTATGTTTTATTAGCCATGAATATAAGATATTAAGTTAAATAAATAGATACATGTTTAAGAAATATTGTATTGGATTGACCCATTATGAGAACACTACATGGATAAATTGTCATAAGTGATTCTTATGCAATAGTATTAACTTAATCTTTTGACCTGAAAATCACTATGGAATCCAATATGATGAACTTTATGTTTATCTTTAATAGGATGATCATACAGTTTGATATTACGTATTAAAGTAAATCATATGAGGGAATATGAGTGATTAAGAAAGAATTTATCACTTATGTATTTATTAGAAATATATTTTCGGGCCCTTTGATAAGTTAAACTAAAGAAATTGCGTGATCATGTGAAAATGAATTGATAAAGGCTATCAATGTTATTTTACATAGGCCTACTTAGAGATTGAGAAATGATTGAACTATATAAGAATGACATGATACATGTCTTATATTCAATTGAGATATAATTTGAAAAACGGATTATAATACTATTTGTAAAATAGGTTAGGTCACATTTTTTACTTTTAAATAATATGAGTAGTCATAATATTTTGCTAGAGTCTACTTATAACTTGTGGGGCGAAATAGGTTTTGGGTTATTACCAACATTATGTGAACCTGCAAGGTAGACTCAAAACCAAAATTATATTTACTGCTCTCTCTGGATATATATTAAGATAATTTGTAATGACCAGTTTCATTTACAAACTCATAGCATTCATGTCCAAAATACATATGCATAAAGGTTTTATTCATCATACACACACAATCCAACATGTATTTAATGTACATATATGTTAACTAATTTCAAGACTAGTGACTATAAACTGGTTCCTATCTAAATGTATGTATATGACACAAAGAGAGAGAGAGAGAGAGAGAGAGAGAGAGAGAGAGAGAGAGAGAGTTGAAATTTGGCCAATGCCCTATGGTTCATGTGTCTTGATGTAAAACTCTAAGCACCAAAATGTCAAATCTTATGCTTCAATATCTGAAAAAAAAATTGTGATTTGGTGAGTCGCGACTCAATGAATAAAAACAATAGTCAAATTCTTATGGCACAACCAACATAAAAATATCATCATGATACATTACAAGTATAACAATTGACTATGCAAGTGCAAGTGCAATAGATTTATTTTTGTGTCATGACCTTGCAAGGCAAACACTGTTGCCGGGAATTCATATGATTCAAGTGACATTTGATTTTGTTGGCCAACATTTAACAAGTGAACCATTTGATCCATAAAATGTGCCAATGGGACATATTAGTCCATCTTCCATATGATTTGCAAGTGTTTGACAAGCCGGTCACAACATCCTTTTAGTTCCATATGTAAGTGTTCATAACAATGGTATACCAAGTAATCATTAAGACAATATAATTCTTGCTTGACATGTATTCATATGTAAAAGGTAACAATTCAATCACATATACATCATAAAATTATCACACATATACAAATTAGAATCATATACATATTAGAATCTAATTATCATTTTTACTCACCTTTTGATGTAACCAATCTTTACGGTAGGTTTGGTTCTTTCTCTAGGGCTTCCTCAAAGTGTTCAGATCCTAACATTTGATACATACATGGTTATAAGTATGCCAAAATGATTATGAATGCTTAGTATGCAACTATGGCATGATCCATGCAAGTGGACCTAGTGTTTATGCATGTTTTTTCTTATATAGCAGCCTGAGCTTACTACACTCTCAGAGCAATAATTCTAAATATGCTTATCCAAATGACTTGATTCTTTTTTTCAAATAAACAAGACACATAATGGTACAACATATTCAAATTGGAGGCCAATATAAGACACACAGAAAATGGAGTGAATTTTTGAATTTTTCTCTATTTCAATGTCATCTCAGTCTAAGTAGGTCTTACATTCTTAGGTATATCTCAAATTTTACAAATCAAATTGCAAAACTGATTTACTAGAAGTTACACAACACATAAAGGAACATTGTTCATGTTTTACTCATTGTCTGATTCAGTCTATAAAATCACCAAAATAAATGATCAATCTCAAGGTGAGCAAATTTTTAATATGGTGATAATCAGTCATAATGAAGGGGCAATATCTCAACAACCATACAAAATTTGGCAACAGTATTTTACAGTCATGTAGATAATATATAAATATACAACTTTAAAGTTTAACACATCACCAAATTCCTAAAATATGGCTATCAAATTCTTGGAAAATAAAATTAAAATGCAGGTAAGGTTTTATTGGGGTACAAGGTCAGTCGCAATCAATGAGCCATATCTCTTTCCAAACAATAAATGAATCCAAACTGCTTTGCAGATGTTTAGAGTGGATATAAAAATACATATTTAATGTTTTAAACTTTGTCAAAATCAAAACATAAGGCCATCAAAATATAAGAAAATAGAAAGACTGAGGTGATTTCAGTTGGTTGTGAACCAACCCTAATGAAGGAGCCATAACTCCTCACACACACCAAATCATGCAAAACTGTTTCATATGCATTTAAATGAGGCATAAAGCTACAACTTTCATATTTTTCACTTTCTATAATTCCTCTTATAGGGTTATGAAATCATGGGTATAAAATTCTGCTCTAACAACAAAATCAATACAATCAGCTCTTGTTCTTTTGAATTTCAACTTCCATCCAAGAGTTCTACTTCAGATACTCCATAATTCTCACTAACCATGCATGATTAACATGTCATGAGGAGTTAATTTCATTTGAGAAGAAAATAAATTAACTTACCTAATGTCCTAGAACTAGAAAACCATAGGCTTCCTCCTTAGGCAGCTCACTCTTCTGCCTCTCCTTCTTCTTCTTCTTCTTCTTCTTCTTCTTCCCTTTCTTTCTTTCTTAGCTCTCTATTTCTTCTATTATACCTCACGTCTAAGCTCTATATTCTGATCCTAAAGGGTAAAAAATTCCACTTGCAAACCTATTGTAACAAGATAAAATCATATGTTGCATTCCTATTGGTTGGAAGTTCACTTTCCTCTTTTAGTCCCTCTTCTTCACTCCTTAAACACCTCCATCCATCTCCTAATTCCTAGATGCTCCTTATACTTTAAAATAAGCTCTATAACACCATTATTTATGATGCTATAATATGCACACAACATAAAACAATTTGCCATGCAACTATACAAACATTATATATATGTTCAAGTGTCCCAAATGCAATGGTGCATGTGTCATTGTCGTACTTATCCAATTCATGTATCTAAATGATCATTTATCCGATGCATATGTTTAGGTGGGATTTCATATCATTTATGCAATGAATATGTTCATGTGATAATGCCAATGAATGTGGATAAGTATGTTACATAATTACATATATTATCTTGATATTCAAATATCCTTTTTTGTTTTAAAGATTAAAACAAATTAGGATATCTAGTTATTTGTATCTCTTAAGATACTAAGTTGGCGTGTATACTAAAGAAATTTAATAGTGGTATTAGAGCCATTTGTGAATTCGATTAAACTGAGTTTAACATTGTCATATGTATGAGTTTTATATATGTGAACATAAATGTGTTGCTTGGAAATCGTTTCAATGGTTTTGTGATGAATAAATAAGCTTAAGGGTGAGTTGATTAATCTATATGAAAAATGGAAATAATACATTAATTTGATTAATGTGTTTTAGATTTTAATATGATTAAACATTTTTAATAGTGTTAATTTGATTAACACATTTATTATTTCTGGTGATTTGTTGTTAATATGATTAATATAGTACAATAAGATTTGTTATTTTGTTTTTCATCTTATTAATTATGGCATATTGATTAATTGTTAATCAATGATAATTTGTTTTGAATGGATTAAATGATGTTTAGGGTTTGTTTAATTATTAAACAAAAATAATTTTTTTTTAACAGATTAACAATTTTCACAAAATTTGTTTTAGTGTTAAGCAGTGATTTAGTTCTGTTACAAATAGATAAGTAAATCACTTTAGTTAATCATATTAATTAAAGCTAATGGAATTTAGGCAACAACTTATATAAACAAGTAAGATAAATCATTTACCTTTTGGTGGCAATGTCCCTTTGACCTTTGCCCATTAACTGACTAGTGGGATTGTCGCCAGGGGCATTGCCCTTTAGACCCCACTAAGGAAGGTACTCCTAGGATCTCGCAAAGGGTGCTATTCCTTGAACTTAAATGAATTCACATAAATTATTAATTGCCCTAGTATAATCTATTTATTATATTTTTGGATGTTTTGTCTATGTGTTTTTGCATGGTGCATGACATGGCTCTTTAGACCAATGTGATTCGTTATTTTTACTTCTTTATTTCAATGGTTGTAATTTTTAAATACGGCTTGCATGTCATTTTTTTTATTGTACTCATTTATTTTATTAGTAGTAGAATAGTATAGATTATAATAATGTAAATTGCAATTTGTTATGGAGATCTTAAAGGCACAAGATGGTGACATGTTTATTTTTGTTATTATTATGCATGGATTTTATGATACAATGCATGTGATGTATATGATCCAACATAAAAATACTAAATAATTTAAAAACTGGCAAAATCTCTCAATAATATTAAGTCATGAAAATGCCTATCATAATTCAAACACTTGTCAAGACTTTGATTCCTAAATATAAGTTTTGTCAAAGCAAAATTTGTTGGTCCATCTTAGTAAGACAAGATGGAGGGATAATGGTGATATCCATAAGTTCAAAATGGTTAGACTTAACTAGGTTATCAAAATAGTTTTGAACCTTAGGCATTAAATGGGATAAGCTGGGAAATATGATGTCCATATTTCATAGTTATTCAGGAGTTATATAAGATGCAATTGGTAAAGTGTTACCTACCTAAATAACTAAAATTTACGTGATAAGCTAAAACTTACTTACAATTAGGTGAAATATGGATCTTGGCCCACTAATATTTCAATAGTTGAAAATTATATTTTGAGGGTTAATGATTTGATTAAATTTAATGGAAATTGATATCTAATAAAATACTAATGATTAAATTTAATGGAAATTGATATCTAATAAAATACTAAGTGCACTATATATATCTTCATTGTAGATTATAGCTTCAAATAACACATCTAACTTATCACTGCGATCAAACCTTAAGAAGGATAAATTGACTAGGACTAACTTTCTTGACTAGTATAGAAATTTGAGAATTGTTCTTAAGCAAAAAAAGGAAAGAATATGTCCTAGATCAACCTATCCCTACAAAGCTTACTTTTAATGCTTCTAAAGACTAAAGGGATGCTCAAACTAAGCATCTCAATGACTTAGTTGATGTCACTTGCCTCATGCTTGCTAGCATTGAATTAGAGCTTCAAAAACAACAGATGGAAATGAAGGCTTATATTATGGTAAGCCATCTCAAGGAAATGTTTCAAGAGAAAACTTAAATTGAAAGGTTCAATACCATTAAGGCTCTACTCTCATGCAGGTTAGCAATTAGTAACTCAGTCAATCCTCTTGTTCTAAAGATGAAAGGTCATCTTGAACACTTGTAGAAACTTGACATTGTCAGTAGCCAAGAGTTGGCTACTAACACATTCTCTAATCCTTACCTGATGCATTCATTATGAACTACAACATGTATAATATAGAGAAACCTATTTATTAATTGCATGGGATGCTCAAGACTACTAAACAAAAACATTAAGAAAACACAAAAAATGTTCTAATGGTCAACAAAGGGAAAGGTATGAAAAAGAAAGGAAATGGAAAGGGAAACACAAAGGCTAAAAAGGGCTTAAAGAAGTGTAAGCCTAACCCTAAGCCTAAATCGCTAAAGGAGGGAATGTGTCATTTCTACAATGAGTCAAGCAATTGGAAAAGCAATTCAAGCTCTATCATGATGATTTAAAAAGGAAAAAATGACATTTAGATTACTGCTCTAAGTATTCATATCATAGAGGTCAATTTATCTACTTCTAAATCCACTTCATGGGTGTTGGATATTGGATGTGGATCTCACATTTATAATAATGTGCAGGTTCTAAAAATGAGTAGATCTTTGGCTAAGGGTGAGATGTACCTATAAGTTATGAATGGAGCAAGACTTGATGCCTTACCCATAGGAACTTATAATTTAGCTTTGCCTAGTGGACTTGTTCTAACTTTGAATAATTGTTATAATGTGTCTACTTTAAGTAGGAACATTATTTTTGTTTCTTGTTTGGACATGAAAGGTTTTGAATTTGTTATTAAGAATAATAAATGCTCCATTTCTTATGATGACATACTTTCTAGTTATGGTAATCTATCGAATGGTTTTTATGTCCTAAACTTAAATGCTAGGGGGGAATGTTGTGAATGCTTGGAGAACATGTGACCTCAAGGCATTAGCCTCACTCCTCTAGTTTGAATGATGTATTTTGAATGATAACAAAATAATGACAAAACCTTAAAAAGTTCTAATGTTTGTATTTTAGTGTTTTTGTATAAGATGTGTAGTGTTGACCATTCAATGGCCATTAAACAAATGCACAATAGGAGTTGAATATGTGTTGTAGATGCCCAAAGCCTTTTAGACCTCGCAACGAGCATTGTCCCTTCACAATGAGCATTGGCAAAATGTTCAAATTTAATCTATGCACATTAGACCACCAATGGGCATTGTAATTTTGCAACGAGCATTGAAGCTAACCTCACAATATGCATTAAATTTTCACAATAAGTGTTGGACAAGTGCTCGAGTCTAAGCAAAACTCTATGGAACCCAAAACAGGTATTGGTCATTCCTAACAGGCATTGAAGGTATATCCAATATGTATTATGAAATACTTCAATAGGCATTGAACCCTTTCTGTATTTATTAAAAAATAGAGCACCAAGTTCAAGCTTTCTGGGAAATTAACAACACACATTGATGATACTCTAATGGGTATTAAGAGTAAAGCCAATGACCATAGAAGGATAAACAATAAGCTTTGGAACTATCCGTTAAAACTTCAATGGGTGTTGCGGAGGATCAATGGGTGTTGTTACTACTAACGACTAGTTTTATAGAAAAATTGTTAGAATGAACATCAACCTTTCCAATAATTAGCTTTGTAGTTTAGGTATATAAAGAACATTTTTAAACACTAAAAAAGTTTAGAGACTTTGGTGAACATTAGTAAACATCTAGAGAACATCCTTATAACTCTTAATATAAACCTTTTTATAATGTTGTTTGTATTTTAGGTAAAGTGAGAATATTTTTATTACTATTTGAGAGTAGGTTTTCTTAAGCACTGAAAGTATATTTACTATTTAATTGAGAGGTATTTGTACCTTAGGAAATATAAGGGGTTGGGTTAGCTCTCTTATTCCTTGTTAAACGAGAGTGATTAAAAAGGTTGTCCTTGAGCCTGAAAAGGGAAGGTTTTGTTCTTAAGTCGGGAAAAAGAATAAAAAGGCATAAGTGGAAGCTTGGTGAGTGGAGTAGGCATATTGCCAAACCACTATAAATCTTTGTGTTGATTGTATGATTGCTTCTATATTTTATGCGTTTGTATTGCTTCTATCTTTTATGTATTTGTGTTTTTATTTACAACCTAATTCACCCCCTCCCCTTCTTGGGTTACTTCATTTGCCACTCACTCTAACAATTGGCATCATAGTCTAACCTGACAACCCAAAATGAGCATGGACCTGAAGGACAATTAGGTGTAAGACCTCCCTTCTTCAATGGAACAAACTACTAGTATTGGAAGAGCAAAATGTACTACTCTCTTAGGTTTAAATCCATTGATTATGGAGAATTATAAAGAAAGGTCCATACACTCTAATAAAGACACTTGTTAATGGGACTCAAATAGAGAAAGACATTAATGAGATGTTTGATAAAGAAAAAAGGCAAGTTGCTAATAATGGCGAGGCCATCCACATGTTTTTTTATGCTTTAAGTAGAAGTGAGTATAACAAAGTGAGCATGAAGTCAACTGCCAAGAAAATCTAGGAGGCCTTAGAGATCACATATGAGGGAACAAATAAAGTCAAAGAAAATAAAATGGAGACCCTCATTTTTTAGTATGAAACCTTCCTTATGAAGTATAATGAAACAATCTTAAGAATATATGATCAGTTCATTGAGATTGTTGGAGAAATGAAGGCTTTTAGGAAGACATTCACCAATATGAAATTTATGATGAAAGTTCTAAGGTGTTTGCCTAAGGAGTGGCTTGGCAAGGTCACATCTCTCAAGCATTCAAATGATTTGAAGACCATGCCACTTGATGAGCTGCTAGGAAATCTCATTAACTATGAGATGAGTCTTAATAGAGAAGCTTTATCCACATCTGAGGATGCAAATGAGAAGAAGATTGGGATAACACTCAAAGTTACTTCCAAATGCATTAGCTCATATGATGAATAGCTAGATGAAGAGTAAATAGTCCTCCTATCAAATAAATTCAGAAGGATGTTAAAGAAGAAGGGCAAAGGTAAGCTTGGGCAGATTAAATGCTATTGATGTGAAAGGCTTGGCCATATGAAAGTCGACTATCTAAAAGCCAAATCTGAGAAGAAGGACAAGAAGAAGAAGAAAGCCTACAAAGCCACTTGGATGATTTTAGTACATTTGAACCAAGTGAAGATGAAGAAGAACCAAAGATGGGAAAAAGAGAAAGAAGCAATCTTTACCTTATGGCTTTGAAGGAGAGTTCTTTGAAATAGGTATATTCTAACTCTCTTGATAGTGTTATAGATAAGGATGATCAAGAGTTGGTAAACATGTTTACTATTGAAAATCTTATTGAGGCCCTAAAATGCACCAATAATGATCTTGACAAAAGTTTTGAAAGAAATAAAATTTTGAAAACTGAATTGGTGGAACTTAAGAAAAGTTTCAATTTATTATAAAAGGAAAATGAGGCCTTGATCCAAGAAAATATATTTTATGAAATTATGTCTTTTTTAAATGAGAGTCTCAAGAAAGAGATCTTAACTTTGAAGGATTCACTTGCCTCTTTTACAAAAAAAAAACTTGATCCTATTTTGGGCTCTCAAATGACTTCAAAAGATAGACATGGTTTCGGCTTTGATCATTCTAAACCTTCCACTTCAAAGCTAAAGTTTGTGAGAGCTTCTACCAAAACTAGAAATCTTCCATCTTCATCGAAATCACATGTGCATGATCATAACTGTTGTCCCTAGGCACCAAGAAGGGGGGTTGAATTAGTGTATAAAAATTTAAAATAAAGATGAAGAGAAGAAGAAAGAATAGTAAGGACTCAAAGATTTTATAGTGGTTCGGGCAAAACAATCCCTACGTCCACTCCCCAATC
>CATIWR010117060.1:0-18208 GCA_949677035.1 Omphalea diandra | reverse complement strand
GGTTGAATTGGTGGATAAAAATTTTAAAAACAAAGATAAATGGAAGAAGATAGAACAATGGAGACACAAAGATTTTATAGTGGTTCGGGAAAAAATGACCCTACGTCCACTCCCCAATCACTCAATTGGGTATTTCACTATATCAATGGTGTTTTCAAGCTCACATCCAACTTATACAACTTGTGTTTTAATGGCTAATACACAACCTTACAACAAAGTGTTTTATAGGCTAACACAAAACCTCACTCAAGTGTTTCAACATGCTTACACTTAAACCTTTCTAAAAGTGTTTTTACAGGCTAACACAAAACCTTACAATCTGGTATTTAATGGTCACACCTAACACTTGTAAAGAAGATGAAGAAAATGAGTAGCAAAGATTGAGAGCTTTTAACACTTGTAATAAATTCTTTTGTAACCTTCTTCATGGCTGTTTGGTGGAGTATTTATAGCTAAACTTCACCAAAGAGACGTTGCAGATCATAGCTCATCAAATCTTTAAGACATGCTTGACAAATTTTGCATTTAATGCTTGTCAGGATGAAATCGTGGTCGCTACTGCCTTTCGCGATTGCGAAATCCAAATTCTTCAAGCGAAACCTCGTTTGTGTCTAACGGCTAGTCCATGTGGCAGCTTCTTATTAGTTCACCAGGAAAATATAGCCGTTGTCTTTTACATACTTTCAGAAGTCGCGGTCACGAGTTTTCTTGTACAGGCCGCGACAGAGGCCGCGAATCTATCTGCCAAAGTGGTTAACTTTCTTCCACAAGGATCGCGGTCACTACCAGCAAGATGTCTCCTCTATTTTTGACTTCCAACAGTCTTCTGGGACACTTGTCAAGCTATGGTTGTGAACTTGCTTCCCTCTTAAATTTCTTTGAAATTCGCGATCGCAACTCAAACGAGACTTCCACCGCGAATTCATTTGTGTCAATCTGACTTCTTTCTTTCCAAGCATCGCGGCCGAGAATGACTCTACGATTTCGCCTGCTTGATTTTCAGCATGTCTTAACATGAGTCGCAGTCGCGATTTACATGTCACTTTGAAATTTCATCAACTTCTTCAATTCATCTTGAGAGATTGATTCAATTCTGCAAGAATAACACTTATTTGAAATATTAGTGATGATCAATCTACTTTGTCAAGATCAAAAGAGGTTCTAAACCTAGAATTGATTATCCTAGTTCAATAGTTTTTAAGTCTCACACAACAACCTCTCTTTAGTGTTTTTGCAGGATAACACTACAGCCTTTACAAATGGTGTTTATGCTCACACCAAACAATCATTTAAAGAATAGAAAAGATTGAGCAGTAAAATTACAAGAGTTTGGGTTACAAATCAATGATTTCTCTTACATTTACATATGTTTGGTGAGGTATTTATAGCCTTTACCCACCAAAGAGATGTTACAATAAAACTAGTAGCAAATCTCCAAAGTATGCTAGGCAAATTTTGTATTAAATGCTTTTTAGGCTTCATTCATGGTAGCTATTACTCTTTCGCGGTAGCGATTTTCCAATTTCCATACGGAAGCCAAGAATTGTGGCGAAAATCCCCATTTGTGTCTAACGGCTAGTCCATGTGTCATCTTCTCATTGGTTCGCTAGGAAAATATAGTCATTGCCTTTCATCTGATCACAAATGTAGCGGTCGTGTTTTTTCTTGTACCGGGCGTGACTTAGGACGCGAATTCGTCTGTCAAAATATCCATCTTCTTCTTTACGATTTGCGGTCGCTACCCACAGGTTGTCATTATGATTTTTGTCTTCCAACGGTCACTTGGAACACTTGTCATGCTATGATTGTGGACTTGATTCTCTCTTAAGTTACTTTGAAATTTGCGGTCGTGACTGAGGCGTGACACACACCGCGAATTCGTCTGTGACTTTAGGACTCCCATCTTTGGATGAATTGCGACAGAAAAGTGGCCCGCGAATTCTCCTGTCTAATTTTCAAACTATCTTAAGCTTAGTCGCGGTCGTGATATTTGAAATTGCTGCCGTGAATTACGAGACACTTTGCTTTCTTTGGAGATTATGAACTCCATCCAACTTCTAATATAAAGACTAACTAAAAACTGTATAACAATATTTAATTGAAATATTAGAATTAATCAATCTTCGTTGTCAAGATCAAAAGAGATCCAAGACTTAGGATTAACCATCCTAGTCTAACAAGAAATTATGATATGTATTAGTTTTTTGTTTATTTCTATTAGAGGTCCATTTGATCTTAGCTATGGCAGTGCAAATGGTCAGTTTAATTAAAAACAAAATAGAATAAAAAATTTGAAATCAAAATTGTTAAAAAAATAAATTGAATTAAATCAAATTATTTTTATTTGATTTGCTTCAATTTTTAAATTTTTAGATTAAGTTATAATTATTTTATATTCTAAAGTATTTATTTTAAAAACATACTCGTATTTTACTTAATACTAAGAAACACTAATAAAAATAATTTGTTCATTATAAATTAAAAAAGTAATACAAAATACTTTTAAACATTAAATTTTATGTATATTTGAATATTTTGATAATAAATATAATAGTGTTAATTTGATTTGATTTAACTAAATTTTATTGCTTAAAATCAAATTATATTGAAATTATTTTAATTTTTAAAAAGTTAAACTGAATCAACCAAAATTAGAAAAATAACTTAATTGAACTGAACCAAATTGGCCAATTTCATTTGATTTCTCAATTCTTATTTGATTTTGCTCACCTCAGGTATATTCCATAGATATTGTCTACCTGTTAATGAAATCATCTTTTTTTTCTCCATTAATGAGCCTTCCATTCATGGCTTATACTACAATCACGAATAAAAAATTATTGAAATTTTATATTATTAATTTATATTAATGTAAATAAACGACAATATATTAGTTGTATGATTTTTATTTTTAAAATATTAATTATGAAAATTATAAAAATAATTTAATAAAAAATAATATTTTGCGATATATTATGTCATACATATATCTTATATATATCGAGTTGTATTTATTGATATTTTAAATGAATTAAATAATATTGGTATGAAATATAACTTTGAAATTTATAAACTACAAATTGTTACATGATTAATGATGATTACTATTTGATATGAATATCGAACATTAATATTTAGCACTATAGATTCATCCTCCATTCATTGAGATTTAAATTTATAATCTTTGTTAAAAATATATAATAAAAATATGTAAATTATGTTTGTATATAAATGAATTCATAAAATTTTTTAAAATTTGTTTATAAATCTTTCTTTACACTACAAGAAATGCTTAAATTACTGACAAAATTTACCAACGAAATACAATTTGTGGGTAAATACCGTCAGATCAGTGACAAAATAAATGGAAAGAGACATTTTATAACATAATGACCAATTACCGATGGAATACCATTGATACCTTATTGACGGATAAATTCATCGATAAATTATAACACCACATTTTGGCGCTATAATTTACTAGTGGAATTACCAAAAAGGCACGGTAGAAGTAACACATCAGAACATTCATCAACATTTCGTTTGTAACTTGGTAAATAAAAATAAAAATAAAGTCCCAATGAATTACCGATAAATGTTATAAGTGACACGTCAAATTTCATCGATAAAATGCAATTAAAAATTGAAGCAGTCATTTCTTTTCCTCTCTTCTTCTTTCTCTTCATTCTGCCTCTACTCTCATCTTTCCCCCCTAACACTTTTTCTTCTTATTCTTCTTCTCTCTCTCTCTCTCTGTGTGTTTTGGGTCCCTCTCACCTTACCCCTAATGCTGCTTTATCTCTGACCTCCTCCTTCGCCTGCAGTCACTGCTACCACCTTCTCAGTTGCCACAACCACCACAAGACGCCTCTGTTGCCATAGCCAGATGCCGACGCTGCTGCCACAATTCCTCCCTCGTTAGGGTAAATCTATGAAATGTGAATTTTTTGGTGAATCTGTGATAAGTGATAATGTTTGGTAAATTTTTTGGTGAATTTAGTTTTGTTTGGTGAATCTGTAAATTATGTTTTTCTGGTGAATTTTATTGTATTAATTTAGTATAAATTTTAGTGTAAAATGTGTAAATTGAATATTGAGAAATAGTGTGAATGTGAATATTGAAAATTTGTTTGGTGAATTTAGGTAAATTATATAGTTTATTGTATAAATTTAATATAAATTGTAGTGTTAAATGTGTAAATTTAGCAACTTTAGTAATTTAATAAATTTAAAAAATTTAGTAATTTAAGTGTAAATTTAATAAATTAATAAGTTTTTGAATTTTATTATTTTATGTGTAATTTGATTAAACTTGAGAAATTATAGGAATTTTAGAAATTGTAACATTTAATGACTAATTTAAGTGTAATTAAATTAAAATTTAGAAATTTAAGTGTAATTTAGTTATATTTAGTACTTTTAATATAATTTTATAAAATTTTAGAAATTATAGAAATTTTATACATAATGACTAATTTTAATGTAATTTAATAAAAAATTATAAAGTTATGTATAATGAATAGTTGAATGCAATTTAATTAAATTTTACAAATTTGGATGTAATGAAATGAAATTTTAGAAATTTTAATTAAATATTGTAATGTAATGTAATTTAAGAAAATTTTAATTAAATTTTAGAAATTTAAGTGTAAATTAATTTAATTTGAAACTTTATTTAAATTTTGAAATTTTAATAAAATTTAGTAAATAAGTGTAATTTTGTTTAATTTTTTGGAATTTTAGAAATTGTAAATCTATTAAAGTTTATAAGTTAGGTATATCTTTAATTTGTAAAATTTGTGTAGTTTAATTAAATCATAGAAATTATATGAATTTATTGATATTTGTCATTTATAATTTTTTTGTTTGCATTTTGTGTTTAGTTTGAAATATTTTTTCGTGAAGTTTGCGATATTTGCACTTCAAGAGGTAAATATTTAATTTAGATGTTTTTTTAATTTAATAATTAGTATGTTAAAAAATATATATTTTTTATTGAATAACTGGTATGTTATAAATTATTTGTATGTATGTATCTTTGTGTAAATAAATTTGAAATTTTATAAAATTGTGCATGTATCTTTGTATGTAATTAATTTTAAATTTTATAGAATTGTATAATAATAAGATAATAATATTTAATAAAATATTATATAAATGCAAAAAAGATATAAGTAACTTAAATTGCCTTAAATTTTAAAACATAAAATATCAAAAATTGTGTTGACTTGAAATGCAAAATAATTTATAATATAATTAATAACATAAGCTATAATTCTATTTCAACTCTTTATTTTGTATTTTTGAAAATGATATACATATATTGAAATACTAATGTTATGTTGTACAAATTTTATGAAACTTATATATTGACATGTTGAAGCACACTTTTCCCAATATATTCACTGATGATATTGACAAAAAGTTGGTGACAGATTTTCAATATTGGTTTGAGTCATATGCGAGTATACCCTAACTAATAATACAACATTAAATCTTGTAAGAGTAATTATTATATAATTATTGTAGATAATGAGTTATTTTGTCTCTTTAGGCAAATGATCCAACAAATGGAATCATAAATAAATTTATTGTAGATCTTGCTAAAGGTGCATTACGCTGTGTGACTATATATCCCATTTACTTTGTAAATGTTTACAAGATTCACATTGAATAATATGGTTCCAATAGGGCATCAATCAATAGTGGAGTAAGTATTAAGAGTTCAAACTATAGTTAAAATGCATATGACTGTTACAGTCGATTAATTAAGGTGCTACAGTTGGAGTATCCTACATTTTCGATCAAAAGAATCATTTTATTTAAATGTGAATGGTTTGTTCCGATGCCTAATGTTGGAATGAAAGTGCATGAAATTTACAATTTTGTTGAAATCAACCACAAACGTAGTTTTAACAAATATGAACCTTTTACATTGGCGATGCAAGCTTGTCAAGTGAATTATCTTTCTTATCCTAATTTATGACAGGATAAAGCTGATTGGTGGGTAGTATTCAAAATAAAAGCTAGATCATTTGTTGAAATAAAGGACAAATTTGTTGTTAAGACATCGTCTCAAGCTTTATTTCAAGAGGAAGTGAAATAAAATTTGTCTTTTATAGAAAATACAGAGGATAAGCCACCAAGAATTTTAAATGATCTGGATGACCCATTCATCAAATTAAATGATAAAGATGAAGATATTCAATTTGACGATGAAATAGAGCTATAATTAGAATTTGAATCATCAAAAGATATAATGTCTAAAGGTGATATAAAGTATGATGAGTCAGAGTAAGTAAAAAATTTTAGTGTATTTAATTTTTAAGTACATTAATGCACAAATTTGAATACAAATTTTGTTATGTATATATTATGTTAGATATATAATTTTATATATACATTCAGATGACACATTGTATACCTAGAGATTCAGGTACACCATTCTGAGACGGTATGCCAGGTAAAGGACGTACCTCTGATCACAAGCCACCTATGCCACCACTTCCACCATCTAACACACCGACTTTGATGCTTAGACTTCCCTTAACGTTGGCTCCGCCTAAAGGTTTGACTGCTTCTGCTCTGTCCCTTACACATGATCCTCCATCTACGCCATCGACACTGATAGATCAGGATGAGGCATATACAATTTATGTGCCTAAGTTACAACCTTATATTTATTTACAACATAAGAGGTATGTAATAATTATTTTTCATATTTTCTATTTATTTTCTTATTTGTTATCATATTAATGGTAGCACCAACTATTTTCTGTTTTCAAATTTGTTTAGTTTGTCTCCATTTGATAGATGCTCATGTGCATGCCCAAAGATCTTTAAGCAATAGATTAATCATGATGGCTACACCTAGAAGAAGACCCTTAGTCTATGAAGACCTTCTACTAGGAGGAGTTCAAGGTAACTAATATTTATAATTCTAAGTTAAATACTTAAAAAAATAAATTTTATTTGTCTACTTTTTTTGTGTTTATTGTTGGTACAAAAGCAATTTTAGTGGGACCAAACAATTAATGCCTCTCAGATAGTCTTCTTTAAGAAGGTTGCTTTGAGGTACAAGGATATGTTTCATGATTCAAAGCATAAGGGCAAGGAGACCTGGGTGCTTGATGAGGCCTGAGACCACTAGCAGACTTATTGGAGTTCTTCGCATGCTCAAGTTGTGTCTTGCCAAGCTAACTTGAACAAATGGCCAAGAAAAGAGGTCATGACTCAGGTCCATCTAGGCATATAGGGGGTCAATTCCCCATTTTGAGCACGTCAGACGACTAGTAAGAAAGTATTTCACATTTTTGAATTGCGATTTAATTTTGTTGTTTAAAGTTTTTGATTTTAATTTCTTCTTTTCATTACCTTCATAACAAGTTCGACAGTTGGGACGAGAGGTTCATCCTGTCGATGTCTTCATGTATACATATATGAAACAATATGACATGGAGACCTTCGTTGATGCATAGTCCTAGACAGTTAATGTAACTCACAATTTACTTATTTTATATTTTATTTTTGTTAATTATTATTTATATATCTCATACTTTACAAAATACAAGATAGTATTCCCGAACACCATGAGCATCGATTATAGCCACCTCTAGGATTTGATAAGCCTTGTCAGGTCAACGAGTGTGATGTTTTCCTACTAACAGTAAGGGGTCAGGTTAAAAGTCAAATATGGGTGATCAAACAACTCATTTCTATGGCGAGTCCTTGGGTGCCAGCTCTTCTTCAACTCTACTACCTTCTGTTGAGGACTTGTAATGAGAGGTCGAAAGGTGAGTATATTAGACGATCACATCCTATCACACACACATCCACTGTTGATTCACGAATACGAGCTATGGAGGATTGGTTACACATTATGTCCCAACGGTCTAGGATACCTCTTCCCTCTCATCCATAGATGCCTAAGCCACCTATCTCACCTCCTCCTCAGCCACTAACTACTGTTACTGCTACTGTGCCTCCTGCATCTAATCCTGACGCCTCAAACGTCGTTGATGATTTTTTCATTGATCTGGATGATACAACAGCTGATTACTTTTTATAGTTTTATTTGTATATATATATCTCTGTGTGTGTGTGTGTTTATTCTTTTATAAAATTATAAAATTAATATTAAAATATTAATATTGTGATAATAAATATTAATATCATAAATAGTATAAAGATTAATAGTATCAAATTAATATTATAAAATGTTATAAAATTAGTATTAAAAATATTAATATAATAAATAATATAAAATTAACATAAAAAATATTAATATTATAATATTTAAAAAAGATACAGACTAATTACAAATAAGAAAATAAGAAAATTAAATAAATACTGGTGATCATTTTTAAAAAATATACTATACGGGTTTAATTCGTGGATGTATTACTGATAGATTGTCGATGGCTTTACTGACGGATTTGCTGACATAAAATTTTGTTGGTAAATCAGTCAAATTTTTGGGCTTAAATATCGACCGATATTCGGTCGGCAATTTGTCGTTAAGTTTTTTGATAGATAGGATTTTTCGTCAGTATCTTATTATTGATGAATATTTCATCGACAAATAATGATGGTCGATGTCCCATCAATAAACATAAACTACTAATGGAATTGATCCTTTACTGATGGAAATTTTCGTCGATAAGTTATATATTTCTTGTAGTGTTATTATCTTTGAATATGTAAAAAAAAAAAAAAAAAACTTCATTTACACTTTAATTATATAAAATTTATTGTTCTTGAGTTGAATTCTTTTAATATTATTATAGTTTAAACTTCATAAGTTCTCTGATTCTCTCACCTTCGAAAAAAAAAGTGACTTTAAAATTTTATTAAAATTCATCCATCAAATTATGTTAAAAGTAAAAAATAATAAATTCATCCCTCAAATTTAACAAATAAACAAAAATAAATTTGTTCATAAATAGTTCATTACAAACCTTAATTTGTTTTCACTTTATAAGCTATTGTTTCTTTTGATTATAATAATAATACATGTAATTATCTCGTAGAAAAAGGAAACAAACAACATACTCAAGTATGAAAATCTTTAAAAAATTATAAATTTTGTCATGCAAATTTCTATTTAGTTTTGTGTACTTTCTTTTCTTGATATGTAATACAATTTATATCTTGTAAATTATATTCATTTATATTTTCCCAATGAGTCCTAGATGGATGGCTTAATAGGATTATGACAAATAATTAAAACCTTGAAAGATAATAAGAGGTGAATTATAATATAAGGAGACATAAAGATTTATAGAAGTTTAGTACAACCTTGGTCTATGTCCTCTCCTTTACTATATCACAAGAGAGTTTCACTAGTACAAATAGCTTATTATATGTTATTCAATTCCTTCTAGGGTGAATTTACCAAGCACCACTCAATCTTGACAAGGTGAACTTATAGGCACCACTTAAAAATCTATGCAAAATTGTTTTGGACATTGTTTAAAGCCTTCCTAATATAGATTTTAGGCTTTATCTTTAGCCTTTTATAATAGCATAGATAAGTCTAAGCTGCCAAATCTAAGTAAAGATCCTCTTACAAGAATTTATTAGTAATGCTCAAGAAATAATCGCTCTCTAATACATAATCTTTTATGTTATAAGAAAAAATATAAAACATTAAACTATCAAGCTTGAGTTAAGCCTTGAGTTGAGTATTAAAGTAGCTTCAAGCATCTTCTTCTTCTTTTCTTTATAGGAACGCACAAAGATTCAAAAAAAGAAAAGTGTAAGATTGAGCTTTTGTTCAAGCAGGCTCTTAATTTTTTAAGTAGTAGCACTTTTCTTATCAATTATTCTTTATTGATTCATTATCCTAAATGTTTATAAGAGATTTATATATTTATTCTTGTTAAAGAAAACTAGCCAACACTGACATTAATCAAACTTTGTCAAGATTGTTAATATAATTATTATTGTCTTGTTAATAGACTTTTTTGAATGTTTAACGACCTTAATAGCTTGTGCCAATAGTCATTTAGACCGATCTATAATCGTGGTGAATTTTTAATAGTCATTGGAAAATTTCAATTTCATATAAACTTTATAATCTTATCTAATGGCTTTTTCAACCATCATTGTTCATAGGCCGATGTTCATTATTCTATCAATCATCATTGAGTTATCTCCTATAGATAATGATACTTCATAACTTGATTGAACTCTTGAACAAACTCTTTAGCCACTTTTAGAACACTGTTAATTGGCATTGCTTAATATGCCATACTTATTGTTGCCTTCAATGATTGTTGGAGATTTCAATGAATATTTCCAATTATATAGTTCAATTACATCAATAATTATTAGAAAACTCTTTATTAGTGTTGGAGTTTTTCCATGTTTGTTGAATATCTCCACAAGCGTTAGAGTGAGTTCAATTTTATACAAAGGAGTTAGCCATTTCTAGAAACCTTTTTGAACTAGCATTTAACTTCATTATTAGGCATTGAGCACTTTAGTGATTACTGATCTATGATTATTGATAGATTTTTGCATTGACTTATCCAACTTTGTTCTAAGTCTTGGCTTTGGTATATTTCTACACTTTCCTATATTAGTCTTAATGATTATATAAAGACCTTTTTCTTTTGGTTTTGAGTTTCTTTAGAAGTGAAGAGTATGTCTTAATATCAACTTCTTGAATTATGACATTTAGTGTTCTACAAGGAAGACCAAATGTTAATTTTATAAACTCTTGTTTGTGATCATCAAAATAAAAATTAGAATTCTAAGGTTCAATATTTCTCCCACCCTTTTTATGATGACAAATAATTGCTTATCATAAATGAAATAAGGAAGATGTTTAATTTGTTTAAAATATTAGTCTCCCACTTAATCATGTTAGTAATTTAGATATATAACTATCTCTTCCTTAATTATACTAAACTAATTTCTAATAAAATTTATTCAGGATAATCATAAGAATATCAATGCTAATTATATATTTACTTAGAGCTTAATATCTACTTAAATGATATGCCATTTATTGTTTGTTCAATTACCACCTTTCTAGTAAATATGAGTTTTGTGTTTATTATTCCCCCTTTCATCAATAAAAGGAGATTATAGGAATAACAATCATAAAATTGATAAAACATAAAGGTAGAAAGATATGAGCAAAAAAAGGGAAATTTCATTAAAGAAGCAAATGTGAATACATGGGAAAATCTAACAAAATTATAAATACATGTAGTCTAGCCATCCATTTTTAACATTGAATTTTTTAGAAAAATAAGCATCAAGCATCAAGTTTGTAGATTAGGGTGGTTTCAAGGATAGATATGGCTACATGTTTTTCCAACTCTTAGCCTCCATCAGCATTCAAAGTTTTGGCTTCCTTAACCTACTTTTCTTCAAGCTTGTCTTTTTCTTTGTCATTCTTATTGATGAAATCTTCATTAGAATTAAATTTATCTTAAGGAAGAGTGATTGGTTGAATACTCATCTTTTTTTTAATCTAGTCCAAGTCTTTAGAAATGTTCAACACCAATAAATTTAAGTTCTTCTGCTTTACTATAGAGCTATGGTTTTAGTGTTTATCATGATCTTTTTTTTTTTATTGAGCAGAGTTAGTTGTTTCAAAATTCTTAGATAAAAAATAGGGGTGCACAAAAACTAGATCGAACTGAAAAAATTGACCAAATCATTTCAATTCTATCATTTTAATACGGTTTGGTTCTTTAATTATTCGATTTTCATTAAAAAAAGAATTCAATTTTTAGTTTTTGGTTCAATTTTTTTATTGAAAACTTAAGAAATCAAAATTATTAATAAATCAAACTGTATTTAGAATGCGTATAATTTAATTAAATCGGACTAAAATTTTATAGGTTTGGTTTGGTTTGATTTATATGTATGTAAAGTTTGGTTTAATCAGTTCAATTTATTCAGTTTCTTTAAAAAATTTGGTTTGATTCTATTTCAAAAATACAAAATTTGATTGTTTGATTTTGGTAAAAAAACAAACCAAATAAACCAAATCGACCATTTGCACACCCCTAATTACAAGATGAAGATGATGGATCTTGAGAGGGAGTAGAGAGGTGGATAAAGTATTCCTGGAAGTACTTTACCAATCTTGGTAATTTCCTTAACCTCACATCCTTGCTACATCATCTATAGTAACATCTATATCTTTTTCACCATCATAAACTACTTTCACATTTTCTTCTTAAAAATAATGATCCTATGCTCGGTCTTTATCAAAATTCTCATGCCTAATAGCGTTTTCTCATTGATGGCTCTATTTGGTGGAAGAGGAAATGTCATAAGAGGTATATTTAGCTTTTTCGTCTCTACCCCTTTGGAACTATCCTTGTGATATATTGAACCATCGTAAACTCAAATTTCTCACTTGCTAGCATGTTCAATCTTTTTGCTAGATTGCCCACCATCTTTTTATTCTTTATGCATTAAAAAACAAAGAGATCTTGGATTATGTAATTGTTATTAGATTGGCCCCCTTCAATTGATATTTCATATTTGGGAATGTTTATAGGAGCATTCCTAATGATTGTTGAAAGATAAATTGATGGGGCCAATCCAATGTCATTGGAGCATGACTAGTCATTTATGTGACCCCAACACCTAAGGGAGCATTCCTAATGACCATTGAAAGCCTGTAAAAGGACTAAATTTTACTTATAATGGCCAGTTTTGTATTTAGAAGGGTTTCCAACCATTGAAATGGACTTAAGGCTATATAAGGACACCTAATATGATCTCAAAAGTACATTATAACTTTTTAAAAGAAAAAATAAGTAATTTTTTTAAGGGAGTTTATAAAGCTAGAAGTAAGCTTAGTGTGCAAACCATCTTTAGGTGTTGCTTTTGTGTTTTAGAGTGCTAGGTTTTCATTAAGCACTACCTGTACATTTGCCTTGAAAGGCTTGGACACCTTATTGGGTAATTCCTTATAAGAGTAGAAAAGTTAGTGCTTAGCTAACAAAAGCACATAGGTTGGTAATTAACTTAAAAAATTATCGATGGAGTTTTGCTCTCTTTAGCCTTATAAAAAAAGAGTGTGAAGGTTATTCTTAAGCTTGCAAAATAAAGAATAAAAGGCCTAAGTGATTGAAAAAAGAGGAAGGCGAAAAATAAAGCAAAAGCTAGATGCTTGATGGCCATAGATAATGAATCAAAGGAAACTCGCCAAATGAGATATGTGAACTTGATAATGATATCGAAGAAATGTTCATAATGGATAATCTTATTGAGGCCTTAAGATGCATAAATCATGATTCAGATAAATATTTTTCTAAAAATAAGATTTTGATAAATGAAAATGAAATTTTAAAAAATGAAGTTTCATCCATCTTTAAAATGAAAGATGAGCTTCTTAAGGAAGTTGAATTTTTAAGAAAAGAAAAGGAGGAATTGATTTTTAAAGATTTTTTCTTGGATTCAAATGAAAAATAATTTTTGAAAATGAAAATTGATGCTTTGAGAAAGGAAAATGAAGAGTTAATTTATGAATAAAATTATGCAGTACTTTCTAAAAAAAATGAGAGTTTTAAAAATAAAGTCTTGGATTTGGAAAATTATGTTTGAAACTTTACAAAAGGAAAAGAAAAATTAAATTTACTTTTTGGCTCTAAAAGGGATGTTAATGTAAAGCATAACATTCAATATAATCTTGCCTTCACCTCTTCCTTAATTTTTACGAGTGTGTTTGAGAAGTCTAAACATGGTAGAACATCTAGCCTTTATGGTGTAAGATCACAAACCTTTTCACAGAAGACTAAGACTAATGCAAAGCCTCGTACATAATGGCCTAAAGCTAATCATGCTTATATGTATGCAACATATAGGCCAAGAAGGCAAATGTCCATATTGTAGATCTAAAAAACAAATTACACATGATCATACTTTGTTATCGTTTAGGATGCACTTATAAAGCAAACATGTGCATGATTATAAATGCTCACATTATAAGCCTCGAACACAATATCATGATTCATATTATAAGCCTCAGGCACAATATCATGATTTTATGTATAGGTCTCAATGACCAAGACATATTAGAAATGCATATGTCTAGTTCCTAAGCCTTAACTGTTGAACCTTCTAGGTTCTAAGTTCTTATTTTGATGATTACAAACAAGATGTAAGACTAACATTTGCCTAAGATTATTTGTGTTAAAACTTACAAGTACATTAATTCCTTGAAATGTAATGATTGGAGAAGAATTTACCTTTAGCATATTTGAGTCAAAGGTTGAAAAACTCTAAGTGTTAAAGAGGGTAATTCAAAGCAAACTTAGTTGAGTAGACCAACAGGTGTTACCAACTTGCAATAGGCATTATGGACCTCATAATAGGTATTATATCTTTAACAACAGACATTAGACAAATGCTCAGGCTTTGGACAAGTACTTAGGCATAAGCTATGCACTATGGACCTCACAACAGGAATCATGATTTCATAACAGACATTGAATTGGACCTCGCAACAAGCATTGCACTTTCACAATAGGCATTAGAGAAGTGCTCTAGTTTGAGCAAAGCTCTCTAGACCTCATAACGAGCATTATACTTTCACAACAGACAATAGAAAAGTGCTCTAAGTTAAGCTACACCTTCCGGACCTCTCAACGGGATACACTCAAATACTCAATAGGCGTTGAGATGTTTCCAATAAGCATTGCAAGAACTCTAATAGGCATTGAATAACTTTTGCAGTTTTTGAAAAATAGAGCGCAAAGGCCATATTTTCTAAAAATCATTAACAAGCATTGATCATACTACAATGGGCATTGAGGTTAGAATCAAAGACCATTACATATATCCAATGACCATTGAAGAAGAAGTGTTTTGAATAATTAAAAAAAAGGGAAAAGGAAGAGCCTTATTGCACCTACTCTCAATAGCTACTTCCAACGGGCAATTCGATAGGACCAACGACTGTGAAAGTTAAATATTGACTGTCAACCACCTATCTACATTAAATCAATAATGGTTAATACCTTAATAATGGATGTGGAGTTTCTTTAATTGGTGTTAATTGCTTACAACTATAATGTGAAGTGACAGTTTCTTTCTAACGACTATTTCCTTGTTCAGCCTATAAAAAGGAACCACTATCAATAGAAACAAGATAAAAAAAACTATTCTATTAAGCGAGATATCCATTTTGAAAATTATTCTTAATCAAATAGGTCATTACATTATGAACAAAGAGTGATCTAACATTTAAAAGACATTTATTGATCATGCTTAAGAGTAAACTAAAAAAGTTATCTTCAAAATAGAATTTGAAGGATAAACTTCTTAAGAACTTTATGTTTTTTACTCACATCAAGCATACTTTTTCAATGTACTTTGGTATCCATTCTTGCTTGAGTGAGAGTTTTTCTTCCTCCCAAAAGTGTTATAAACACTTACTATGTAACTCAGTGTTGAGAAACCCTTTGAAAGTATATGTTGTGAAATGTTTAATGTAGTACCTGGAAACTACTTTGGATTAAGGTTTATGTATAAAAGATTGATAGTGTTTAAGAATCTATCACCTGTAAAGTCTTAATAAGTGCCTGAAAACTTACTTGTGTAAAGGTTGTTGATAGCATCTTAAGCTATCAAAATAGTGAAGGCTTTAGTGGAAATACTACAGAAGAGGACGTGGGCAAGTTATATCGAACCTCTATAAATCTTGTGTTGATTCTTCATCTATTTCTACATTTAGTTTGAATTTGTAAAATTTGTCATTGCCCTATTCAACCCCTCTTCTAAGGCACCAAGGGACATCATTAACCATTTATGAGATCATTTTATGATCAATCCTTCTGTAAACCTAAAAGAGCATTCCTTTAGCAATTATTATTATGAAAAATTTGGCTATAAGGCATGCTTTTACTATGCTAGGCTAAATCATGAAAATATCATTGTTCGTAACCCGCATCGACCCAAAAACATATGGTTACCAAAATAAAATATTTGATATTGTAAGATGGAGACTCCTTCCCTAAGTACTAAAAATGGAGAATCTGATGGTGAACGTAGATTAATGAAAAAGGTATAAAGCTTCAAATGGTTTATTCTTATTAAGTCATCTTAATTAATACTAAACTAATAATGTATCCCTTACCTCCTATGCTTTTAAATTTATCTATATGTATATGTTTAAAGGAAGTTGTTATGCATGTTATGCTTGACATATATATCTTTGCATATGCAACATAGTTATTTGGTTAAATGTTTGTATGCTTGATTGAAAATTATTTTTAACTTCCTTTACTGCATTTTTTCCATCAAGTTTTATTACCCCAAGATTATGCTTAATTTATTTTTATTTTGCAAATGGTTTTAAACCTCACTATAAGGGAGACTTATTTTAAAAAAGAATCCACAATTCTTTAAAATATAGAAAGTGTAGTTGTAAAATTCAAGGGCAAGATGTTTTTGAATTTGCTTTTCAAAAGGGAAGTTATGTATGCATGCTATTTTTGGAAACTTCTTGACCATATACAGTAGTTTACATATTTAGTGTTAGCTATCTAGTTCTACTATTTTGTATTTTTGGATTTGGTTTTTGTGTTAAGTATCTCTCTTATGACCCTAAGATTTGAAGAGATTTGTCTAAGAGGGAGAATGCTTTTAAACATTTTTTAAGAAAAAATTTTGAAAGGTTCTGACCTTTTTGTCATGATAAATGCGGGAGAACTTTTGTGTTTTATGGTACTTATTTTATTAAAGCATTTAGTTGTCTTTATTAAAAATAAGAAGAATGTTAAGAATATGACTCTAAGGTTGATAAGACATTTGCCTTAGTCGCATGATTAAGTGATACGTTTGAATGTTAACAAAACTTTGAGAAGTTTTAACCTTTATATTTGAGTTTTTTGTTTTATTAGGACTTAATATTTTTTTAAGGCTAAAAGATAGAAGAAGAATGGCTTATTTTTTTAAGGCTAAAAGATAGGAGAAGAATGGTTCAAGAAAAGCCTTGTGAATATGTTCATGACCATAAAGCTCAAAGGGCATTGATAGAATTATTCAATACTATTACACAATCCCAACATTCGTTAAGAGGAAAGTTGATCAAATGTAGATGGGTGATGTTGGAAGATGTTAGACTAGGATAATTAATCCTAGGTTTAGAACCTCTTTTAATCTTGACAAAGTAGATTGATCATCACAAATATTTCAAGTAAGTGTTATTTTTGCAGATATGAATCAATCTCTCAAAGAAGAAATGAAAGGAGTTGAGAAACTCCAAAGTGACATGTAAATCGCGACCATAATCTAGGATTAGCGATTGCGACTCATGTTACGACATGCCAAAATTCAAGCAGGCGAAATCGCAGAGCCATTCTCGACCTTGATCCTTGGAAAGGAAGAAGCCAAAATGACACAGACGAATTCACGGTGCAAGTCACGCCTTAGTCTCGACTGCGAATTTCAAAGTAACTCAAGAGGGAAGTAGTCCATAACCACAGCTTGACAAGTGTCCTAGAAGACTATTGGAAGTCAAAAATTGCGGAGACATCTTGTTGGTAACGACCGCGATTCAAGTGAAAGAAAGTTAACCACTTTGGCAGAAGGATTCGCGTCCTCTGTCGCGGCTTATGCAAGAAAACTCGCAACCGCGACTTCTGAAAGTAGGTAAAAGACAACAACTATATTTTTCTAGAGAACTAATAAGAATCTGCCACGTGGACTAGCCGTTGACACAAACAGGGTTTCCCTTAAAGAATTTGGATTTCGCAAATGCAAACGGCAGTAACGACCACGATTTCATCCTGACAAGCATTTAATGCAAAATCTATCAAGCATGTCTCAAAGATTTGATGAGCTATGATCTGCAACGTCTCTTTGGTGAAGTTTGGCTATAAATACTCCACCAAACAGCCATGAAGAAGGTTGCTAAGAAATTTATTACAAGTGATTAAAGCTCTCAATCTTTACTACTCATTTTCTTCATCTTCTTTATGTAATTATAAGTGTTAGGTGTGAGCATTAAACACCAAGTTTTGAGGTTTTGTGTTAGCCTGTAAAAACACTTTTAGAAAGGTTTAAGTGTGAGCTTAGTGAAACACTTGAGTGAGGTTTTGTGTTAGCCTAGAAAACACTTTGTTATAAGGTTGTGTGTTAGCCATCAAAACACAAGTTGTATAAGTTGGGTGTGAGCTTGAAAACACCATTGAGATAGTGAAATACCCAATTGAGTGATTGGGGAGTGGAC
>CATIWR010117055.1:0-26579 GCA_949677035.1 Omphalea diandra | reverse complement strand
GGGTTCTGTGGTTTGTGGCAATAGGCGCTATTTTTAACGGTTGTGAGAGTTAGCTTGAGTTACATTAACCATGGAAAGACCGGGGATAATAAAATCTTGTTTTTTTTTTTTTTTTTTTTTTTTTTTTTCCATTTTCTATTTTTGTAGAAAATATTGTATAGAAAACAGTTTTTTATTTTAAATAAATAAATAAATAAATAAATAAATATATATATATTAAAAATTAAAATGATTTTTTATTTAAAAAATTAAAAAATATATATTTATTGTCTCTTTATTAGTTAATTATTATTATTATTATTATTTAATATTAATAAATTTTAAAAATAATATAATATAAAATTAAAACTATATAATATATAATCATGAATTTTTACCCATTTATTTCAAAATTTATATCATCATTATTATTGTTAAATTTTTTAAATGAAAGTATTATAAAATATTTTTTTAAAAATTATGAAATGAAAACAATTTAAAATAAAATGATATTATATTTTTTTTATACATAGAAGAGCAACACAATATATAAAATTAAAAAAATAAAAATGCACATATTAATCAAATATAAAAATTAAAAGAATAAAAAATTAATTCAAACTTAAAGAAAATAATTTTAAAAATAAAAAATAATAATAGAGATTCAAATTTTGAATGAGTTCACTTAGTGCGCTCGAGCAAGATATAAGGGTTTTCTCTGGATTGCCTTTGAACCAATTCATGTTATACGATAAAGATTTAAAGGTTAGCCTGAGGCTACTATTGCCTTTACCTCTAGAGCAAGTATTCGCTACTTATAATGTAGCACCTTCTCTGCTCAACCTCAACAACCTTATAATACTTATAGGGATGTTTGTGTTGGCTTATAGTAAGGGTTTACCAACCTCAACAACCTTATAATACTTATAGGGATGTTTGTGTTGGCTTATAGTAAGGGTTTACTATTCACCATTGGCATGTTCAGACATGTCTACTCACTTTTAGATTGCTCGATTGTCTTGTCCCATCGCTCATGGGTACGGGGTTTTTTAGTAATACCCCAATTCTATAAAGGGTTGGAAGCATAAGTACTTCATAGTTATGTTAAGGACATCTCTTTTCCGTCAAGGTAGATAATGAAGGAAGAGCGAAACATAGATATCAAGGTCCTCATTTAAGAGGAGGTAATGGTTAAGAAGATCCAAGTAGAGGATCTTATTGATTTGACCAAGTTGATAAACAAACATCACCCTATGGCCAAATTGACTAGTAAAAAGTTTTATATAACTATTACCATGTTGACTAATGATCATAATTTCTTATTTTGTATAGATGGACTTCAAAGCGATCCAGGAGGAGATGGCTTATCAAAAAGTAGCACAGGCTGAAAAAGAAGAAAAGAGTCCAAGTAAAGAAAATGGGTCCTTAAAGTAAGTCATTGAAGAGGTGGTTGCAAAGGACTGACTTCCTTGCGACATAATCAAGCTAGTTATTGACGTTTTTAATCGAGCCAAACATATGGGACAATCTGAGCCTCATTCTAAGAAAGCTCGCTAAGTGGTCGAAATTGACTCGGAGGAGGAGTCTTTCATAGTACCTAAAGGCTCGAACAGCTACCTTGACCTTAGAAGCTTTCTAAAGAACAAGTATGAGGGCACACTGACCCACGTTATGGTCACTAAGACCTTGTGTAACTTTGTATGCTTCCTAAGGAAGAGGAGTGGTTCGAGTGCCTAATGTATAGGCATCTCATATCCTGGGTAAATATGCAAACCTCGAGTTATGAGCTCTTGAGTTTTCTTGTAGTGACCTAACAATAACGTTTAAGTGTTCCTGACTTGATTTCATTGCTTTATGCAGGCAGCGACAACTAGCATAGTGCTGAAAAGTGGCTTAAGGCTTCTAAAAAGTAAACCAATAATATTTTTTAGTAGGACGATAAGGTGATCAAAGCTCGAAATGACTTAGTCGCTCTTTATTGAACCAAACTTAGGAGTATGGTGAACCGAGCTTATTTTGATGATTACAAATACATCTAAAAACTAACTTTTATCCAAAATGTTTGTGTAAAATCTTATAGGTACATCAATTTATTGAACAAATATATTTGAAGAAAAAGTGATGGTGAAAGCTCTAAGTATTCAACTCTAACGAGTGTTGCCATATTTCAACAGGCGTTGAAGGATCTTAACAGGCTTTGAAATGACACTCAAGTATGAGTAAAGTCTTCTGGACCTTTCAACCAGTGTTTTTCTCAAATACAACAGGTGTTGGATGACTTAATCACTTGAGTTGTGCAAGATTCTTCGCAATGGGCGTGGATTTGGACATCTCAATAGGTGTTGCATTTTCACAATAAGTGTTTGACCAAGTGACTTGATTCAAGCAAAATTCTTAAGATCTCAACACGGGCGTTGGATTCTACGAACAAGCATTGGAAAAGTTCCTAGGTAGAGCTAAGATCTCTCAACCTTCCAACGAGACACTCTCAAAAAATGCAATAGGCATTGAGATCACTTTTTAACGAGCATTAGAAGTTCACCAACAGTCGTTGATGTATTATTGAAAATCTTGAAAAATAGAGCATCAAGTTCACATCCTCTTGGAAACTTACAACAGGCATTATTTATATCTCAACAGTTGTTGAATAAACAATTGAGAAAGTCAGAAGAGAGGCGTTTAGGAAAATCTCTCCCTAACTGCTTGTTCCAATGGGCATTTTGACAGTACTAATGACCATTAACGTTGTATTTTGTTTAAAAATAACTTGAATGATGGTCAAACAACATATGTGGAGAATGTCGAACAAGCGTTAAGTACTTTGGTGACATTCAATGATAGCTCTCTTTCTAATGGCTAGTTCCATGTCTTTGTCTATGAAAGGACCTTCTCACAACAAAAACAAAAAAGAGAAAAATGTTTAAAAAATGAGTATTTCTATAATAAAAAGCTATCTTTGAATAAAAGAGTTGAAACAATAGTGATCTTGCTTACAAAAGAAGATCTTTGTCAATGCCTGAAAGAGTTATCTTCAAAAGCATAGTTTGAAGAACAAGCTTTCAGACTTCTCTCAAAACTCTCAACCAAATCAAACATATCTTATGAGTGTATTCTGAATTGATTATTGATTGAATGAGAGAGTTTTCCTTTTCTCAACTTTCTAAGTTGTAATTTTGTTTGAGAAAATCTTCGGCTAAGAGAACTAAAACCATACTTTATGAAAGGTTTAAGGTAGTACCTGTAAACTACTTTGAACCTCTTGGTCAAAGCCTGTAAGAGTTATCTTCAAAAACATAGTTTCAAGAATAACCTTTCAGACTTCTCTCAAAACTATCAACCAAATCAAGCATATCTTGTGAGTGTATTCTGAATTGATTATTGCTTGAGTAAGAGAGTTTTCTTTTTCTCAAGTTTCTAAGTTGTAATTTTGTTTGAGAAAATCTTCGGTTAAGAGATCTAAAACAATACTCTGTGAAAGGTTGATAGTAGTACCTGTAAACTACATTGGGAAACTGTCTTAATAGCACTCCTAAGTCTACTTGTAATGGCTTGGTAGTGCCCCAAAACTACTATCATAAATGTAGTTGATAACAACTATAAGCTATCTAGATAGTGAAAGGCTTTAATGAGAATATTAAAGGAGAGGACATAAGTAGATTGTGTCAAACCTCTATAAACTAGTTGTCTTAATTCTTCATTATTTTCGCACTTATTTTATTTTTTATTACTTGTCATTGCCTTATTCAACCCCCTTTCTAGGGTACCAAGGGATAACAATTGGCATCAGAGCTAGTCTATTCATCAAAAGCTTAAGTGCCCGAAGTAAAGATCATGGAAAGTCATGAAGGATCACAATTAGTCCACAAGCCACCTTTCTTCAAAGGAGATGACTATGATTATTGGAAAAACCGTATGGAGATCTTCTTGACAGTGAAGCTATAAATCTATGAGATATTGTCAAAGAAGAAAAAAAAGTTCCAACAAAACTAGTTGGAGATGTTCTAGTACCAAAACCCAATAGTGAATGGATAGTTGAAAAGAAAAAGATAAATTTGAAAAATAGACGAGCAATGCATGCTCTATTCTATGCAATCCATAAATCTCAGTGCGTTAAATTGCAAATGTGTACATCAACAAATGAAATGTGGGACACATTGCAAACTCAACATAAAGTAACTAGCTAGGTCAAGAAGAAAAAGATACAAATGCACACATACATATATGAAGCATTTATATGCCAATTTGGTGAAACCATCATTGAGATGTGCAATAAGTTTATTAATATAATTGGTGCTCTTAAAACTCTTTGGAATTCCTATTCCAATAAGGACATGGTAGTGAAGATTTTAAGAACATTTCCCAAAGATAGGTGGGAAGCCAAGAAGATAACAATAGAAGAAGCAAAGAAGCTAGAAGCCCTGTCACTAGATGAGCTCATAGGAAAACTATTGGCCTATGAAATCACTCTTGAGAAACCAATTGAAAGTATTAAAGTGAGAAAGAAAGATTTAACACTAAAATGTAAAGAGGTACGCTCTGAATCCCCATCTTCTTATTTGCTAACATCTTTTTCTTCTAGCGATGATGAAGACAGTAGTGAAGATGAACGCCTAGCCTCATAACAAATAAAGTAAAGAGATTTCTCTCAAATCAAAAGAGCAAAAGGGTAAGGAGATACAAGAAGAAAGGTCGCAAGAGTCAACTCATTTGCTACGAATGCAATGAGAGAGGGTACATAAAGTTAGACTGTCCTAAGTTGAAAAAGTGCAAAATTCCTACTAAGAAACACACCTCAAAAAAGAAAAGGAAGTGTATAAAGCTACTTGGGATGACACCAGTGACTTTAACCTGATGAGTAGGATATTAGAAAGGAGTTGGCCAACCTTTGTCTAATGGCAACTGAGGACAAATCAAATGAGTCCTCAAGTGAGCACTCCTCTAGCAATGATAATGATAGTAATGGTGACCATAAGGTAAATCCCTTTGATTCTTACACTAGAGATGAGTTGTATTATATTATTACCAAGCTCATCTTGAAAGTTGAGACTCTTAGGTCTAACACCTCCTCTCTTAAGAAAGAGAACAAATCTTTAAAAGAATGTGCTAAGAGTTAAGAGACTCTAGCTAAAGAGGTTCAATCTCTTATAAGTGAGAATTTTAATCTTAAGGATAGTCTTAACAAATTCACCAAAGGAAAGGAGAAGTTAGATTCCATCCTTGAGATTCAAAGGAGCCCATCCATTAAGCATGGATTAGGATATAATGTCTCTATTTCTACTACTCTTTCTACTTCTAAAATAATTTTTGTTAAGGCTAACAAAGTTAGTATACCTAACCCCATTAGAATACCAAAAATTCCTAAAAAGGGAAATACCAAAATAAATGGCATAAAGACTATCACAACATGTTCACATATAATTAAGACAAGCTCTCTTCTTATAATAGATTATGCCCATATGTATCATTCATACAAGCCTAAGAGGTAAAGTGTCTAAAGGGACAAAAATTGGCATGACCATGGATATAAATAAACATCACACAAGAGAATTCTTCATATGAGAAACACTCCTGGAAATATGGCTCAAAGGAGTTACAAGTCTCACAAACACTATATGCATGCTCTAGTTAGAAAAGAGGACAATAGCTCACTTTAATGATAATTATTTTTACTATGGTATATATGGCCATAGTGCATATCACAACTATTCTAGAAGGCACAATGAGCAAATGGCAAAAGCTAACCTCCTAGGAACCAAGAAGATTTCGACACCTAAGACTTGATTTTCTTTATTTTATAGATGTGCTTCAAATCCCAAGTTGGAGAATCAGAATGGTATCTTAATAGTGAATGTTCAAAGCACATGACAGGAGAAAAGAAGTTCTTCACACAATTAGAGAAAATAGAAGGACTTGAAAATGTGTCTTTTGGGGACAATGGAAAAGCCAAAATTATTAGCATAGGTAAAGTTGGTAAAGATGTTAACTCACCTATCCTTGATAAAGTATTACATGTTGATGGACTCAAACACAATCTGCAGAGTGTAAGTTATGTTATTAAGGCCTCAGAGTTATATTTAAACCACAAACTTGCTATGTATCAAGGATGAGTGACAACAAAATTGTGTTCATTGGTAGGATAATTCATATTCATGTCATTGATTAAAATTCTCTCATTGACCATAATGCAAAGTTCTAGTCTACATAGTGTGTTATCCCTTGGTGCCTTAAAGGGGGGTTGAATAAGGCAATGGCAAGTAAAAGTAAATGATAATATATTTGAAAACAATGAAGAATCAAGATAATCAGTTTATAGAGGTTTGACACAATCCTACCTACGTCCTCTCCTCTAGTTTTCCCACTTGAGCCTTTCATTATCCAGATAGCTTATAGGTGTTATCAACCACCTTTATAATAGTAGCTTCTGGGCACTACTAAGTCATTACAAGTAGACTTTTAGGTGCTACTAAAACCATTTTTCAAAGTAGTTTGCAAGCACTACCTTAAACCTTTCACAAATATGGTTTTAGATCTCCTAACCAAAAGTCTTCTCAAAAGAATTTATAACTTAAGAGATGAGAAAGAGCACTCTCACTCAAGTAATAAACAATATATAATACACTCACAAGATATGCATGATTTGGTAAAGAGCTTTAAGAGAAGTCTTAAAACTTATTCTTCAGCTCTATTTTTTAGGATGACTTTTACATGCTTTTGATAATGATCTTCCATTGAAGCTAAATCACACTTGTTTCATTGTTAGACACAAAATTAGTCATTAGAAAGAAGGTTGTCACTCCATGTCATAGAGTAGTCACTCAATGCCTGCTGGACAGTCTCCTTGCTAGTTATTGGGAGAGAATGCAACTTCAACGATCATTGATCTCATTCAAATACCTATTGGAACTAGCTATTAGAGAGAGATTTTCTTAGACACTCTTCTTCTGACTTTCTCAATTTTCCTAGACATTTCTTTAATGACTATTGGAGCTTTTTAACACTTGTTGGAATTCAACTTCAACTCCTGTTGAGATATGGATAATACCTGTTGTAAATTTCTAGGAGAATGTGAACTTGATGCTCTATTTTTTAAGATTTTCTATTGTGTTTCAACCACTATTGGCAAGCGTCTAATGCTCGTTGAGAATGATCTCAATGTCTGTTGCACTTTTAAAGGTGCCCATTTGATGGTCCAAAGACTTTAGCTCTGCTTGGGAGCTTTTCCAATGCTTGGTAAAAATCCAACACCCGTGTTAAGACTTTGAGAGTTCTGTTCACATCAAATCACCTAGTATAATGCCTATTACAAAAATGCAATGCTTGTTGAGATATCAATGAGCCACGCTTGTTGCGAAGTTGCAATGCCCGTTGTGAAGATCAACTTCCAAGGCTCAAGTGTTTGAATCATCCAATGTCTATTGAGTTTTGAGAGAGCCATTGGTTGAGAGGTCTAAAGACTTTTACTCATATTTAGGTGTCGTTTCAACACCTATTAAGAATCTTCAATGTCCGTTGATAAAGTCATAACACCTATTGAAATGTAACAACACCCGTTGGCTTTGAATATGTAGAGTTTCTACCAAAACTCATTCTCCAAACATGTTTAATCAAAAGATTATTATACCTATAAAATTTTACATAACTAACTTGGATAAGAGTTAATTTTTAGATGTGTTTGTATTCATCAAAACAAGATTGGTTCACTAAGCTACTAAGCTAGGTTCAATATTCTCCCCCTTTTTGATGATGACAAACAATCTATCAAGGTTAACCAATATTATGAAAAATTGAAAATTTACATTACATAAACCTTAAGTATAATAGGCTATCAAACAATATGATTCAACATAAGTTCATAAGTTATAAAATGTACATGTTACTTTAAGTTTTTGTTACTCCCCCTTTGTTTCACATTGTATGCACTGTTAAAACAAGTTTACATACCAAGTTCTTTTCAAAACAAGTTCCCATTATCATTTTCATACAAATATAACTTCTTCTTTTCCTTGCCTTATAGTTTTTTATCTTAAATCTTGCCTTCCTTTCTTATACCTTCTCCCCTTAACTTATTTACTCTATCCTTTGTCATTATCCTTTATACTTTCTCCCCTTTTGTCACCATAAAAAAGAACACACAATAATAGTAATAACAAAGGAAGTAAACATAGTAAACAAATAAGAATAACATAGGCAAATAGAGTAAACATTTACTGCATTTGATATGTTGTCCCTTATATCAACTATTTGAAAAAAAATAAAATAGATGAAAAAGACAAAATATGCAACATAAGATAGAAGGAATGGTTTGAGTTAAGGGTCCTAGGGATGGTTATAAGGTCTGTCCTTGGGCTTAGTTGTTGCATCTAACTCTATTGGAGTGGCTAGAGTTCCATGTTGCAAGTTCAACCCTTCCACCATCCAATCTAAGGTTTGGTTGTTGTTCTTCATATCCCTTTGGAGTTTTTTCACTTTTTGGTGAAGGTAGACAGTAGAGGATTCAACCTATTGAACTACATTAGAAATGGTTGCCAGTTATTAAAGGACCTTCTTTTCAAAGTTAGTGAGAGATGTAGTAGGAGCAAGAGTATTAGTTCCAGTCCCTTCAACAACAACAATCCATGTTCTAATAGCTTCCTCAATATCTTCATCTTTGTTCTTATCTAGGGATCTCTCCTTCTTCTAGTATTCTCTTGATTAGGCCAAAGTTTAGCCTTTGAACGATCCCCATGCTCAAAAGCATCTTTTCACTTATTAATTCATTGTATGGCAATTTCTCCAACACAATGTTCTTTTCTTCAAGTTCTTCCTCTATTGGGGGGATTGCCTTCACATATTTTGCAATTCCAGTAATGTAATTACCCATAATGAATTCATTACCTTTTTCTATTAGACCAATAATCCTTTGCATCAAGAGCAAAGGTGTGTTGGTCCTTTGCTTGTTTTTCATGAACTAGAGGTAGAACAAGTCTATGATTGTGCAGTTGCCACTAGATTAAGCTCTTTGATTGATGTTATATGTGATGAAATTGTGAGTTATTCTTAAGGCTTGGCTTTTTATTTTTAATGCCTTGCTATTGTTGTTGTTATAATTGCTCTTCCCATCCATTATTAATTTTCTGAATTGATTCACATTTACCTTGAATGTAGAAGGAGGCTCTATTATTTCTATTATGGTGGCATCAAAGCATTTTGCAAGTTCATTTGGCCTTAAAGTGTATGTTTTGCCAAAAAGTTTAAAATTTATTATACCTTCTTGAGCATAGGCATGACAATCACTCCCCAAAACTTCTAGTGTGGTGAGGAATTCCATTGTCAGTTCTAGACAGAAGGGCTCTTTTATGTGATAGAAGAGTTCCTATCTTATTGCTACCATTAGTTCCTCCACCTTTTCTATTAATCTGTACCTTTGAAGAGCACCCCATTTAAAGAATTTTCCTTTCCCAAAATGTCTTTTAACTAGTTTAAGGGCCAAGTCCTATTCCTTTTCTATTTTAAGATAGAATTATTGAACTAGGAGAGGGGTTTGCTCTATTTCTGTTACCTTCCCTTTTCTCTTCAATTTGGGGCCAAGTTTGGATTTCTTGGAGGATTGTGGTGCAAAAGATGGTTCAAATGTTCTCTCCTTTTATTAGGCTAACATTGAGTATAAATTTTCTTTTGTTTCAAAGCTTAAGTAAGAGGGTTATGGGTTTTTCCTTACTGGTTGCTTATACCTCTTTATTGATTCAGGTTTGGGTGCCATTTGGATAAGTGTTAGAGGATTAATGTAAGTAAGAATGCAAATGAAATAGTAGCAACAAATAGAGAGAGAGAGAGAGAGAGTCAAAAACTAGTAAAAGCATAAAGTAAGTTAACTTTAGTGTCTAAGGGGTTTATAAAGAAGTTTAAAGAGTTTCCTATTTTTAAAACATGACCGTTGAAAGTGTTCAATCGCTATTATGAATATAATAATAGATATTAGACATGACCATTAGCTTGTTCAAGTAAGTGTTCTTCATCCAACGATGGTGGTTGCTTGTAACACCCATTGGGTGAAGAACAACGGTCATTGGAAAACACAACTATCGTGGGGACATGCAATGCTAAAATGTGGAACTCAACAATAACGCAACGGTCATTGGGAAAGATGCACTGATTGTTAGCTACATTTTTCAAAATAAGACTAAGTTTAAAATAGATTTTTCAAATATGCAACCATTTTGAAAAATAGCTAATGTAAATTATTAATCAAACTCAATGACATAGTCATGAATTTAATTAATATATGGATATTTGATCAGTATAATACACAATTAAAATCTTTAGCTTATAAAGTCTAAAGACTTTAATGGTAATCATTTCAAGTAATATATCAATCATAAACCAAACAATAATTATGCATAAATTATCAATGGTGAAAGAGAAGAATTTATTGAAATTAATTCAATGTACTTCCATCAATCATTCTAAGTTATCTATTGATGAATTGCATTCTTTCATCATAAAGAAGTTTAGTGAAAATATCTACTAAGTGATGGTTAGTATATTGGCCTAGTGCACTAAGAAGGGGGGTTGAATTGGTGGCTGATTAAAAATTAAAAGGAAAGGTTAGGGTGTTTGAGAAGTTAAGATGGAGAAGAGAAGAATCAACATAAGAAGTTTATAGTGGTTCCAGCGTTAACAAACCCTCCGTCCACTCTCAAATTCTTCACAATTGGGTATTTTACTCAACTAACTTGGTGTTTTTAAGCTCACACCCAACTTATACAACTTGCATTTTATGGCTCACAGATAAACCTCTCACAAGTGTTTTGGATAAGCTCACACTTCAAAGTCTTACAAGAGTTTTAGAATCTAGGCTAACTCTCAACCTACTTACAAAGGTGTTCATTAGTCACACTAAACAATCAATAATACATAAAGAAGAATAAAAGAATGAGTAGTAAGTTGGCAAGAGTTTGGTTACAATTAATTGAATTCTCTTGCATTTACATAAATTTAGTGGAGTATTTATTGCCCACTTCGACCAAAGAGACGTTGCTCAAAAACTATCCCCAAATCTCTAAGTTGTGTTAGGCAGATTTTGCTTTAAATGCTTGTCAGGTAGAACTTGCGGTCGCTACTCTCATTTCGCCGTCGTGAATTTCCAATTTGCACTGAAGAGCTTGTAATTATGGCAGAGAACCCTGTTATGTGTGTAACGGCTAGTCCACATGTCTTTCATCCATTAGTTGTCTAAGAAATATAGTTATTATGTTTAACCAATTACTTAAAACTCACAATTGTGAGGTATCTTTGTCTTAGGCACAACTGAGATTGTGAATTCCTCTGTTTGATGAGGAAATTACAACGTTTTAAGTCATGGTTGCGACCAAATCTTTGCCTTCATGATTTTTGATTTCCAACAATTGCCTTAGACACTTGGCATGCTGTGGCTGTGGCTTTAGTTCCCTCCTTTGTCAATATAAAATTCGCGATCACGATCTATAATGCAAAAGCCATCATGAATTCTTATGTGAATCAACCAATGCTCCTTTAGCTGAGTTGCAGTTGCGAATTTGCCCTTGAATCCTTCTACCCTAGCTCCATCCATCCTAATAGCAAAGTTGCAGTTTAAGGGACATCGACCGTGATTTTGGATGTTTTTCTAAAAGATGGAGATTTTGATTTCCATCCAACTTCCAATGAAGATAAATCTTATGTACTGCAAAATAATACTTAATTAAAGCATTAGAACTAATTAATCTCTATTGTTAAGATCAAAAGAGGCTTATGACATAGGTTTAACCAACCTAGTCCGACAATCTCCCCCTTTTTTATTTTGGCAACTTAGATTGATCCTAAAGAAAAATAAATGCATGAGTTATAAAATTGGGATGGTGAATGAAAGAATAATCAAATGATTTTAGCCAGTGATCAAATAATTATAAGTATTCTAAGATAAAACTTGCTCACCCTTAACTTATGCTTTTCTTATGCAAAATATTCATTTTCTTTTAGTGCTATTCTCTCCCCCTTTGGCAAGATAAAAAAAGATGGTAAAGATTTAAACAGTAAAAGAGATGCATAAATTAAGATAGAGTAAACATAGAAAGCAAAACAACAAAGATAACATATAAGTTATAATCACATAACAATTGAGACAATGAATTGCAAAATAAACATCTTTATTTATTTAATAAACTATAGGATCAATAAATTTACATTAAGATCTTAAAAACATAAAAAGAAACCCTAAGTACAAACTAAAAGATAAGAGAACTATCATCATCTCTAGAATTTCCAATTATTCATTATCTCCTCTACCTTCAGCTTCATCACCCTCCTCAACCTCTTGGTTGTCCTCCTCTTCGAGTGTGTCCTCCCAATCCTCAAAATCTAAAAGATGGCAGGGAGGAGCACCTACTTTCTCCTGTAAGTTCACCAAGTTACTGTGTAGGTGGGAAAGGAGGAGAAATCGTCTCTTCAACATCCTCATCATATTGTCCAATTTCTTGTTAATGGAGGCAAGAGAGATTTTGGCTTTGGGCTTAGGTTAAGGAGGTGGGACAGGTTAGGCTCCCTCTTCACTGGCAAACCTTTTTCTTTTGAAGGCTTAGGAAGACTCTAGTTTCTTGGCTCCAAAAGCACCCAAAGTGTATGTGTAAGAATCTAGGTGAATGGCTTTTGCATTGATGAGGTAGGGGAGGTCTAGAAAATTTTAGGAAGAGAAAAGCTTTTTAGTGAGGAAATTTTCATTTTCCTCATTAAGAGCCCTCCGTACTGGTAAATAGTAGTTACATGGGAAGGGATAGGAAACTAACTCTTAGGTTTGGTGCTTATGTGAGTAAGTTGATCCACAAGATAGCGACTAGTTTGTATGGGTTTATTTTTTATAAGGTAGAAAAGAAAAGCAAGATCCTTTTGGGATACCTTTTGGTTACTATCACCTTTAGTGTTAACAAAGAAGGTGATGATACGATGAAGTAAACAAAAAAATAGGGTTCATATGTATTTGGCTAAGGAGGTTTTGGGGTCATGCTTGGTCTCAATGGAAATTTCAGACCAAGACTCATAATATCTAATATCAAAAGCAAAGATGATGAATGAAATGTCATCTCTGACTTGAACATTGAAAAGATTGGACAATTGTTCAAAAGTGATAAAAAAAGGGTCTCCAAAAGCATGAAATACTAACCCGTATTGGCCGATGCGAGATTCTACTCTCTGACTTAAAGTCACGATACACATGAATTCTTGCACGATTTCTTCATATTCGGGCTCATCACGAAATATGAATTCATTCCATCCCAGGTTTGAAAGAAATGTGTAGATCTCGTCTTTGATTCCCAGCCTCTTTAGAAGGAAAATGGAAGGAATTTTGTTTGATAGAATGATATTTGCTTTATAACAATTTTTTTATTCTTTCGTTATCCCTTGCATCATGTGTAACCGATGGTCCAAAAGGCTATGCCACTGCCTTTCCCTTCTCTGCTCTTGAAGCTTTCTTGGGGGCCATTTGTGAATGAAGAAAGGTGTGATAGTTTTGAGATTAAGGAAGAAGAGAGATAAAGATATTTGGTAGGAATGAGTAGAAACGCTATTTGAGGGGGTTTATATAGGCCAAGAAAGAGTGTGAAAATGGATAAAAATGGTCAGAAATGAATTTAATACAGAAGTACAATCAGTTGACAATCAAATCACTTAAATGTGTGGCAGTTACCCAAAATCACGACCACTAATTCTGAAAATATGAGTAACGAACAAAAAATCCTCAAGAAATGGCATGTTCAACGATCAAAAAATTTAAAATTTGAACAAATTCATTATGGAGATTGAGAATCGCGACTGTGAATTGATGGTTGACAACCGAATGAAGAGTACCTATAATTCACGACCATGAACCAATGAGTAGCGATCGTAAATTACAAGTCAAAAATATAACTAAGATAAGGGGACTTAACTATCTAAGTTGTGATCCACTTACTATATTGATGTCCAATTTATACAAATTGGCATAGAGAGGCGCAATTGCACACAAAATTAGGACTTCCATAGAGATAAAAATCACATGCAACATCTATAGTAATCATTCAATCAAGGAATTATGTATCATACAAAAAGTATTCTAGAGATATCCATATTTCACTTCAGGGAGCTTCCATCAAACATTCCTAATTCTCTCTTAATGAAGTTCATCCTTTCTTCATTGAGAGGCTTTATGAAAATGTCTGCAAGTTGATGATTTGTGTCTATAAATTCTAACACTTAGGTGCAAACAACCTGTAGCTACATATTCAGCTTTAGCGATGGATAAGGCAACAAAAACTTCCTTCTTACTAAACCAAAAAACTAAACACTCTCCTATAAATTGGCAAGTTCTAGATGTGCTCTTTCTATCTAGAAGACTACCAGCATAATCCGCATCCGAATAACCTATAAGCCTAAATGAATAACGTATAGGATACCACAAACCTAAATGCAATATGCCATATAGATATTTGAAAATCCTTTTAACATCATTCAAATGAGATCTTTTAGGACAAGATTGAAACCTAGCATAAATGCATACACTAAACATTATATCAGGTTTAGAAGCGATAAGATAAACTAGAGAACCGATCACACCTCGATATCTCTTCTCATAAACTGACTTACTCGATTCGTCCTTATCCAATTTGATGATAACACTCATTGATGTTTTTGCTACTTTACTTCCTTCCTTGCCAAATTTCTTGGGAATGCCCTTTGTGTATTTGGCTTGGTTGATGAAGATCCCTTTTTTAGTTTGCTTGATTTGTAGACCAGGGAAAAACTTGAGCTCTCCCATCTTGCTCATCTCAAATTCCTTAGTCATACACTTAGCAAAATCCTCACAAAGATATTCATTAGTAGGAACAAAAATGATATCATCAATATAAATTTATACTATTAATGTATCATGATTATGCCTTTTGACAAACAAAGTTGTGTCAACTTTTTGCTTTTTAAAATCATTTTCCAAAAGAAAAGAACTAAGCCTTTCATACCAAGCTCTTGGAGCTTGTTTCAAACCATACAAGGCTCTATTCAATTTAAAAACATAATTTGGAAAAGAATGTGATTCAAAACCAAGAAGTTGTTCAACATAAACTTCCTCTTCAATAACACCAAGAAAAGCACTTTTGACATCCATTTTAAATAGTTTGAAATTCATGTGACATGCACATGCCAAAAGAATCCTAATGGCCTTTAACCTTGCTATTGGAGCATAGGTTTCATCATAGTCAATGTTTTCCTCTTGGTTGTAACCTTTAGCAACCAATCTAGCATTATTTATAGTGATGAATCCTGCTCATCTAACTTATTCCTAAACACCCATTTGCAACCTACAATTTGGTATTCCTTAGGCCTAGGAACAAATTTCCACACATTGTTTCTCTCAAATTGGTTAAGTTCCTCTTGTATAGCAATCACCCAACTCTCATCATCAAAAGCCTCATCAATAGATTTTGGCTCAAATTGAGAAATAAAGGGAAGATTATTATCTAAAGTATTGAGTTGAGATATAGTACTTACACCTTTTGTAGTATCACCAATGATTAAGTCCTTGGGGTGATGCTAGGGAAATCTCGAATCCTTGGGAAGATCTTGGTTTAGTGATTTCACTTATTGATGTTAAGTATCTTTATCTTCTCTTGATGATTTGCATTCATCATGGTTCTCATCCTTTTCTCTTATAGTATCCTCTAAATCTAATTTCTCAAAATCACCTACAATATCATTAATCAAAGAACCTTTCCCAAGATTAAGCTTACTAGATTCATCAAACACAGTAATCATAGACTCTTCAACAACCATTGAACTTTTATTAAAGACCCTATAGGCTTTGCTAGTGGTGGAATAACCTAAGAAGATGCTTTCATTAGTTTTTAAATCAAATTTCCCAAGATTATCCTTTGTATTCAAGATATAACACTTACATCCAAAAACTTTAAGGTATGCTAACTTTGTTTTTCTACCATTCTATAGCTCATAAGAAGTTTTATTAATAATGGGTCTTTTGAAAACTCAATTTGCAATATAACACAAAGTATTGATAGCTTCAACCTAAACGTAATTTGGTAATGAATATTCATTGAGCATAGTTCTAGCCATCTCTAATAGTGTCTTATTTTTCCTCTCTACAACACCATTTTGTTGTGGTGTTCTAGGAGTTGAAAAGTTTTAGAAAATCCCATTCTCTAGGCAATACGATTCAAACGACACATTTTGAAATTCTTTTCCATGGTCACTTCTTATGGAAGAAATGAAGTAACCCTTTTCATTTTGAATACTTTTTGCAAAACATTTAAAAGCATTAAAAGTATCACACTTATAAGCTAGAAAGAAACCCAAGTAAACGTAGAGTAATCATCAACTAGGACTAGTGCATAATGTTTTCCACCTAAGCTAGCACTCTTAGTAGGTCCTACTGTAACATCCTCAACCCAAATCATATGCATTTTAATTACATTAGATTTGAATATATGCATTGGATAAATAATTGTTTAGACATGTGAATTGGAGAAACACGACGATGACACTTGCACCATTACATTTGGGACACTTGAGCATATATGTAATATTTATATGGTTGCATGGCAAATTATCTTATGTTGAGTGCATGTTATAGTATCATAAATAATGGTCTTTTAGAGATTATTTAAAAGTATAAGGAGCATTGAGGGATTATGAGATGGATAAAGGTGCTTAAGTAGTGATGAAGAGTGATTAAAAGAGGTTAAGTGAACGTACAAACAATAGAAATGAATCACAATGATTTTATCTTATTGTAATAGGCTTACAAGTGTAATTTTTAACCCTTTAGGATCAAAATTGAGGGGCTAGATGTGAGGTACAATGGAAGAAAAAAAGAGCTAAGAAAGAAGAAGAATAAGAAGAAGAAGAAGAAGAAGAAGAAGAAGAAGAAGAAGAAAAAGAAAAAGAAGAAGAAGAAGAAAAAGAAGAAGAAGAAGGAGAGGAAGAAGAGTGAGCTGCCTAAGAAAGAATCCTAAGGTTTTCTAATTCTAAGACATTAGGTAAGTTAATTTATCTTCTTTTAACATGAAATTAACCCCTCATGACATGTTAATCATGCATGATTATTGGGAATTATAGAGTATTTGAGATAGAACTTTTGGATGGAAGTTGAAATTTAAAAGAACAATAGCTGATTGTGTTGATTTTGCTGTTAAAGCAGAATTTTCTACCCACGATTTCATAACACTAGAAGAGGAATTAGGGAAAGTGAAAAATATGAAATTTGTATCTTGATGTCTCATATAAATGCATATGAAACAGTTTTGCTTGATTTGTGTGTGTGAGGAGATATGGCTCCTACATTAGGATTAGTTCACAACCAACCGAAATGATCTCAGTCTTTATGTTTTCTTATATTTTGATGGCCTTATGTTCTGATTTTGACAAAGTGAAAAACATGAAATTTGAAGCTTTATATCCCCTCTAAATACCTCTAAATAATTTTTGATTTATTTGCTATGTGGAAAGAGATATGGCTCATTGATTGGGACTGACCTTGTACCTGAATGAAACCTCACCTTTCTTTTAATTCTATTTTCCAAGAATTTGATGGCTATAGATTCAGAATTTGATGATGGCCCAAACTTTATTCATGTCTTATCTACATGCCTGTGAAATATTTTTTGCCAAATTCAGTATGGTTGTTGAGATATTGTCCCTTCATCATGACTGTTTGTCAACATGTTACAAACCTGCTCACCCTGAGATTTGATCCTTTGTTTTGGTGACTTTATAGACTGAATTAGACAATAAGTAAAACATAAAAAAATGTTCCTTTATATGTTTTTTAACTGATGGTAGATTATTATTGCAACTGGATTTGTGCAATTTGAGATACACCCAAGAATGTAAGACCTATTTAGACTGAGATGACATTGCAACAGGAAAAAATTCAAAAATTCACCACATTTTTTGTGTGTATGATATTGGCTTGAAATTTGAATATGTTAGATCATTATGTGTCTAGTTTGTTTAAAAAAAAAAAGAATTAAGTAATTTGGATGAGTATATTTGGAGTTATTGCTATGAAAGTATAGCAAGATCAGGCTGCCATATAAGAAAAATATGCATTAACACTAGGTCCACTTGCATGAATCATGCAATAGTTGCATAACAAGATGAAAATCTTACTTTATCATCATGGATTGATTTGGTGTCGAGGCATTGAAGATGATAGTGGGAATAAGCTACAACCGTCCACGACTTAATAAGCTTGAAAAAGGAGATAAGTAAATAGCTAATTATACTATATGTGTGATTGGTTAAATGCCATGAACATATACTCAATGGAATGAAATGTTGTTTAATGTGATGATATTGAGGATTACATTGATGAAAAGATTTTTATACTCTTGATTTATTTATTTTCATGAAACGTTGATAAATTATGACTTGGGAATGAGAGTATATGGTGATATGAGCTGCCAAAGTTATGGGTGTTGTTATTAAGCATTATATTGCTAAAATTTTAGTGGATTTATAGTTGATTTGTTGAAAGAATAATACTTGATGTTGTTGGCAAGTAACACTATTCATAGCCTATGTGGCAATGATAGATAACAGCCTATGTGGCAATAACATTCGATAGCCTGTGTGGCAATGATATCTATAGCCTGTGTAGCAATAAAATATAACAGCCTATGTGGAAATAACATTCGATAGCCTATGTAACAATGATATCTATAGCCTGTGTGGCAATAAAATATAACAGTATGTGTGACAATAAAATATAACAGCCTGTGTGTCAATAACATTTGATAGCCTGTGTGGCAATGATATCTATAGCCTGTGTGACAACAATATTTATAGTCTATGTGACAACCAAAAATGAAAGCCTTTGTGGTAGTGATATTGATAGCCTACGTGGCATTTAAGAGTAAAAACTCTTTATTTTATATATGGATATGATGATGAGTTATTAACATTTAAATGTTCGTTATGTTATTTGAGATTGAAGTATCGTTATGTATTTACTTACTAAGTATGCAACCTCACTCTTTTGCATTAAATTTTATTTCAGGAAGAGTATACTAAAGATTGCGTCTAGTTGCAATTTGAAGTTGTTGTCTAGCAGTCTAATAGAGGTTGGGCTAGTATGCAGTTTATTAGTATTTTAGTTTGTTTAGCCATGTATACTTTGTTGTAAATAGTTACTATGTTGTGAACAAGAGACATAGTGTAAAAGAAAAAAAATTAATTGAAATCAGTTCTTTTAATGACAATGGATAGACTGAGAGAATTTTAATGATTAGTAAATGGGATGTCATACCTATTAAGTCCATATGAATTAATTGAACAGGTCTAGATGTACTTACAATATTATTTGCTTTGAAGATTGATGTTATTTTCCCATTTGACAAGGACCACATGTCTTGTCTATAGAGAATCTTAAATTAGGAAGACCTTCTACTAGCTTTCCCTTTGATAAGCTTTATAAGAGCTCCATGTTATCATGTCTAAGTCTTTTATGCCATAGCCAAGCTTCATTACTAAGAGACATAAAACACTTAAAGGATTGGTTAGCCAAATTGTCTAATTAGGTAGGTATTGACATTCCTTTCAACATTGAAGACTACCTTTTTATCTACCAAAGTGGTAACTCAATATTCTCTAGGGTCAAAGTCAACTTTATTACCTTTGTCACGTAATCGACTTACACTAAGCAAGGTACGTTGTAAGCCATCAATAAGTAAAACATCATTAATTAAACAACAACCATTCTTACCAATTGTCCTAATGCCAATTACCTTACCCTTGGCATTATTTCCAAACGTGGCATTGCCACCCTCCTTTTTCTTTAGGGCCATGAATAACTTCCTATTACCCATCATGTGCTTTAAGCATACAATATCTACATGATAATCATTTGCTTCATTGGTGGCTGCCAAACACCCCACATAACACAAGTAAATCATCTTTGCTTTGGTACCCAAGCATACTTGGGTCCTAGGGGGTTAGGTTTTAAAGGATCCTCTAACTTGAGGTGAACCTTTCTAATGTAGCAATAAACATTTATGTATCCATATTTCATGCAATAGTGCATTGGAGTTTAGACCTATATGTTTTTGCATTAGAGTTTAGACCTATGTATCTTTCTCCTATGCATTGCCTTGGTATGAGTCGGAGATTTCCTCATACCAGCATGATGTGCGTGTGAGCATGAATATGTAAAAATGGGTGTAGGGCTAGATTTTTTATATGTGTTTGAATAAGCATGCCTTCTATTGTATGGGTATGTATGGTTAGCCTTTTTAAAAATAGGCCTTGAGCCTTGTTGCACCTTTCTTTTGCCTTTAGGTAATGGTGGTTTAGTGATTTGAGCACTTTTCTTTCCAACCATCTTAATACTTGAAGTTTGAGGTGTTGAGGCCTTGATAAATGTTGTGAGTGAAGATGTAGAAGAAGAGGCTCCATTAAAGCCTAAACCTTGCCTAACTAAAGGAGCTCTTTGTGATACAATAAGTGTATCCAATGCTTCCTTGCCCTTGTAGAACTTAGATATAAAGTTTGTATGCTCAATGACTTCACTTTTTAAGGAGTCATTTTCTTTTCTTAATGAAGTTATAGATAAAGATGACTTGGATAGACTCTCCATAGACTTCTTGAGTTCTTCATTTGATGCCCTCAATTCACTTACAAGGCTATTTAGGGATTTGAATTCATCCTCTAATTTAATGTACTTCTTCTTGTAAGTTTTCATTTGTGACTTATATTTGTCACATGTCATGGTGAGAGCCTCTAAAAGCTCATCATCCATATCATCAAATTCAGAATAAGAGTGAGATGAAAAGCTTACCATATTAGACGAATCCTCTTGAGCCATGAAGCATAAGTTTGCAACCTCTTCCTCTTCATTTTTTTCACTCGAGTTATCATCCCAAGTGGCTTTGCTTTTTCTTTTTTCTTTATCCCTAGTCATTTTCTTATTCAACTTAGGGCAGTCATATTTCATGTGGTCTTGCTTGCCACATTCATAGCAAGTGACATCATTTTATCTTTCTTTAGGAGTTGGAGTTACTTTCTTGAAGTTCCTTCTTTCTTTCCTTCTTCTAATCAGTTTCTTAGTTCTTCTTAAAAGCATTGCAAGTTCCTCCTCCTCCTTCTCCTTGTCACTTTCCTTTTCACTTGAGGTTGCTTCTACTTCCTTCTTCTTTGATGAAGACTTGAATGCCAAGGTCCTCCTTTCTGGTTTTTCAGATTTCTCTCCTTGACTTATTATTCTCTTCATTTCTTCATCCTTCTTCAAAGCTAAGTCATGAGTTAAGAGTTTTCCTATTAGGACATCCGTTGACACCTTTTCTACCTCTGAGTTAGACTCTTGGATACTACACACCCTTGCACTAAATTTTTCAAGAGGTTGAGATTTCAGAATTTTAGAATTTACGCCATGATTATTGATAATTCTCCCAAACTTCTTCGTGTTGGTGATGATTGCAAGGAGTTTATTTGTCATGTATGTGATTCTTTCTTCCTCCTTCTTCATAAATAGTTTCCACTCCATCACATACATCTCAAGTCAGCTAGATTTCATGAAGGTGGTGCCTTCATGATAGTTCTGCAAAGCCTTCCAAATACCATGAGTAGTAAGGTAATGTTAAAAACTTCCAATTACTTCTCTTGAGAGAGAACTTAGAAGGATTGTCATAGCTCTTTTATTTTTGCCATTGGATCTCCTATGTGCTTCTGCCCGCTCCTCTCTAGGGATCAACCCCTCACTTCTATCCACCACTTTGGTAGGTGGCTTCCACTCTTTTGCAGTAATATCCCAAAGGTCTACCACATCACTATCTAGATAGATTTCCTTCCTATACTTCTAATGAGTATAATTTATAAATACACCACCAAATGGACTTGAATGCAAAAGAATATCATTCATTGTAGCAAAACTCTTGCAAATTTATTTCTCAGCTTTTAAGCATTTAATTTCTTGTATTTGAGTTATTGTTGTTTGGTGTAAGAATTAAACACCAATAGGTTTGGGTTTGAGAGTTAGCTGTTAATTGTGAAACTCTTATTTAGGTTGAGTGTTAGTCTTGTGAAACACTAGTGAGGTTGTGTATGAGCCTTTATAAAATCACAAGTTATAAAGTTAGGTGTGAGCTTTAAAACACCATGGGAGATTAGTGAAATACCCAATTGGAAGAATTGGGAAGTGGATGTAGGGTTGATTAATACCTGAACCACTATAAAATTAGTGTGTTACATTCTTCTTCTATTTCTTACTTAACAAACCTTTCCCTTCAAAATTTAAAATTTTCCACTAATTCAACCCCCCTTTTTTAGTGCACAATGACCAATAAGTGGTATCAAAGCCTCCTCTCAAATAAAGCCTTAATTGAGCGAGAAAAGATTATGGCACAATAAAGAATCCACACTCACCTCAAGCCTTACTTTGATGGAATCGACTATACTCATTGGAAGTATAGAGTGGAGATCTATTTTGATAGCGATGTGGTAGATTTTTGAAACATTATAGCAAAGGAATGGAAGCCTCCAACCAAAGTTGTAGATGTTAATAAAGAACTAATTCTAAGGGATGAATGGGTGGAAGAACATAAAAAGTCAAATAGGAAGAATAAAAGGGCAATGGCTATTCTTCTTAGCTCCTTATTAAAAAAGAAGCTTGGTAGAGTGCAACATTGCCTAATCAGCCATGGGATATAGAAGGCATTAAAGAACTATCACGAAGGCACTACACTTGTGAAATCAAATACGTTGGAACTGTATGTGACAGATTGGAAGCTCTTCATGATGAAAGATAATGAAAGCATCACCGACATGACAAATAGACTCTTCTCTATTATCACAAACATAAAAAAGTTTGGAAGAATTCTCACCAACCATGAGGTAAACACTAAAATTTTCAAATCTCTTCCTTTTAAGAAATTTGGTGCTAAAATTTATAACATATAAGAGTCTAATCAAGAGATTGGAAAGGTGCAAATAAATGTCCTTATTAGCAAGCTACTTATTCATGAGCTGGCCTTAAAGAAAAATGAAGAGATGAAGAAAATGAGAGGGCAAGCAGACAAAAATGAAAGGTAGAAAAGAAGACTCTTGCTCTTAAATCCTCAAATAAAGATAAGGATGTTAAAGTTGCCTCTAGTGATAGTGATGAGAGTGAGAAGGAGGAAGAGGAACTAGCCATGCTTTTAAAGAGGACCAAGGAGCTCATAAAAAGAAGGAAAGATAAGAGGGACTTCAAAAGAGCATCTCTCAATTTCAAAGACAAGAAGAATGAAGTGACTTGTTATGAATGTGGAAAACAAAGTCACATCATATTTGAATGTCCAAATCTCGAGAAGAAGAAAAAGTGGGACAAAGAGAACAATAAGAGCTTTAAGGCTACATGGAATGGTAGCTCAAGTGAGGAAGAAAAAGACGAAGAAGTTGCCAACCTATACTTCATGGCTCAAATGGACTCTTACAATGAGGTAAGTAGTTCTTCACATTTTTGTCATGATTATGAGGACTTAGATGATGTGGATGATGAGCCTCTTAAAGCTCTAATCTTGAGATGTGAAAAATACAAATCTTAAATGAAACCTATAAGAAAAAGTGTTCAAAACTTGAAGATGAAATTAAAAACTTAAATGATCTTGTAAGTGACTTGAGGTCTTCTAATGAAGAACTCAAAAAATCCTTATAAAATCTTTTTAACTCCTTATCCTTTTCTGATTCCTTAAGAAAAGAAAATGATTCTTTAAAAGCTGAAGTTATTGAGCTTAGAAATTCCGTTTCAAGATTTCACAAAGGGAAAAAAGCTTTAGATACTCTCATTATATCTCAAAGACCACCATTAGTGTGACATGGTTTAGGATTTACTGGAGCTTTCTTATCTACACCTTCTCCTCCTACATTCATTAGAGCATCTACTGTAACATCCCTATCCATATTCATTGGCATTATCACATGAACATATTCATTGCATAAATGATTTGAAATCCCACATGAACATATGCATTAGATAAATGATCATTTAGACATGTGAATTGGATAATCATGATAATGACACTTGCACCATTGCATTTGGGACACTTGAACATATATGTAATGTTTGTATAGTTGCATGGCAAATTATCTTATGTTGTGTGAATGCTATAGCATAATAAATAATGGTGTTATGTAGCTTATTTAAAAGTATAAGGAGCATTTGGTGATTAGGAGATGGATGAAGGGGATGAAGGAGTGAAGAAGAGGGATTAAAAGAGGAAAAGTTAACTTCCAACCAATGGAAATGAAACACCATGATTTTGTCTTATTACAATAGGTTTACAAGTGGAATTTTTTAGTCTTTAGGATCAAAATAGAGAGCTTAAGGGGTAGTAGAAGAAAGAGAGAGCTAAGGAAGAAGAAGAAGAAGGAAAAAAAGAAAAAGAAGAAGGAGAGAGAGAAAAGTGAGCTGCCTAGGAAGGAATCCTAAGCTTTTCTGATTCTAGGAAAATAGGTATGTTAATTCATCTTCTTCGCACATGAAAGAAATCCCTCACGACATGTTAATCATGTATGGTTATTAAGAATTATGGAGTATTTGAGGTAGAGCTCATGTATAGAAGTTGAAATTCAAGAGAAATAGAGCTGTTTGTGTTAGTTTTGTTATTATAGCAACCTATTGTACCCATGATTTCATAACCCCAAAAGAGGAATTAGGGAAAGTTTAAAACATGAAAATTGTAGCTTTATGTCCCATATAAATGCATGTAAAACAATTTTGCTTGATTTGGTGTGTGTGAAGAGATATGGCTCCTTCATTAGGGCTGGTTCACAACAAATTGAAATTACCTTAGTCTTTCTGTTTTCATATATTTTGATGTTTTTATGTGTTGATTTAAACAAAGTGAAAAGCATGAAATTTTTAAGGTTATATCCCCTATATATACTTGTAAACCAATTTGCTTGATTTGTTATGTGGAAAGAAATATAGCTCATTGATAGTGACTGACCTTGAACTTGATGAATTCTCATTAGTCTTATAATTTTGTTTTCCAAGAATTTAATAACCATAGATTCAGAATTTGATAATTTGCCAAACTTGAAAGTTGTATATTTATGTATGATTTACATGCTTGTAAAATATTTTTGCCAAATTTGACATGGTTGTTGAGATATTGCCCCTTCATTATAACTCATTATCAATATGTTGAAAACTTGCTCACCTTGAGATTGATCATCTATTTTGGTGACTTTATAGATAGAATTAGACAATGAGTAAAACATAAAAAATGTTCCTTTATGTGTTTTGTAACTTTTGGTAAATCTTTTTACAATTTTATTTGCATAATTTGAGATATACTCAAGATTGTAAGACCTACTCACAGTGAGATGACATTGAAATATGGCAAAATTCAAAAATTCATAAAATTTTTTATGTCTTATATTGACCTGAAATTTAAATAAATTGTATCATTATGTATCTAGTTTATTTGAAAAAAAAATAATAAAGTCATTTAGATAAGTGTATCTAGAGTTATTATTATGAAAGTGTAGCAAGGTCAGGCTGCCACATAAGGAAAATATGCATAAACACTAGGTCCACTTGCATGGATCATGCCATAGTTTCATACCAAGCATTCATAATCATTTTGACATACTTTTAACCATGTATGTACCAAATTTTAGGATCTCAACACTTTAAGGAAGCCTTAGAGAGAGAACCAAACCTACCATAAAGGTTGGTCACATCAAAAGGTGAGTAAAAGCCATAATTAGATTCTAATGTGTATGTGTGATAATTTATGATCTAATTATGTTCTTTTTCATGTATATATGATTGAATTGTTACATTTTACATGTGATACAAGTCAAGTGAGAATTATATGCTTTTAATGATTTCTTGGTATACCGTTGTGAATGAACACTTGTATATGAAACTAAAAGGATTTTGTGACCGTCTTGTTAAACACTTGCAAATCACTTAGAAAAAAAAGACATAAATATATCCTATTGGCACATTTTATTGATCAAATGATTCACTTATTATATGCTAGCCAACAAAATCAAATGTCACTTGAATCACATGAATTCCCAAGAGCAGTGTTTGCCTTGCAAGGTCATGACAAAAATCAATCTATTGCGCTTACACTTGCATAGTCAATTATTATACTTGTAATGTACCCTGATGATATTCTTATGTTGGTTGAGTAAGAATCTAATTATTGTTTTTATTCATTGAGTAGCGACTCATCAAATCACAATTATTTTTTTTTAAATACTGAAGCATAGGGTTTGGATACTTTGGTACATAGAGTTTTGCATAGAGACACATGGACCACAGGTCGTCTGTTGAATTTCAACTCTCTCTTTCTCCTTGTGTCATGTACATATATCTAGATAACAACCAATTTATGGTGACTAGCCTTAAACATTAGTTAACATATATGTACATTAAATACATGTTGGAATGTGTATGTATGATGAATAAACCTTTATGCATATGTATTTTGGGACATGAATGCCATGATTTGTAAATGAAAATGATTGTTACATCTACACCTCAAACTTTTAGTATTGAGGTTGTTTGAAAGAAAAGTGCTCCTAGCATTAGGTCACCTATGCTTAAGGGCAAAGGAAAGGATAAAGAGCTA